>CM056994.1:105944339-106159339 GCA_029891345.1 Dryococelus australis
GTTTAACAATATATCTAGCATTCTTTACACTTGCACCAAAATAAAACCTGACACATTATTCAACACTCTTAAACATAACATTGTACTCAACAATATATAAAATCATAATAATACACATATCAACATCATCTCTGCATTAATATTACATAAAACTCTGTTTTAATTTTTTTTATTTCAAAAATCCATTATAGTGTAAATATACTCAAATCACATTTTTTTTTCCTTGGTTGCATCACTTAGTTTGTCCTAGGTCTGTGACCTATTCCTTCCTCCTTGCATCCTCGGGAATCTTTGGCTCTGCTTGGGGCTCCAACAAAGTTCAAACACGCAGGTGCTTCTCCCATCGTCTCCTCTTCTATGAAGATTCGCTGCTCAGTCTTCGTGGTTCATTATTCTGGGCAGTACGTAAATATTATGGCAGGCAGCTAGCTTATAAAAACAAAATCATTGTGCAAATTATGACTAGCCTAGGATTACCAGCAGTTTTAATGGATTACATACTATCAAGAACTAAGCATGCCAACCTAGTTTCGCCTGCTTAAATGTTTATTAGCCGAAAACTATGGCGTGCAGCTGTTTCCAGTACCACCATTTTGCGTATGCACTTGGTTACAGTGTTTTCAGTGAAGTGAAAGTGTTTGTGGCTGTTTATTCATGTGTGTGATCAAACTGTGATAATTATGTGTGCGTGTATGTGTGCACAAATATCTTGATGTTTCCCGTTTCCAGTCTCCATGGGAACCGCACCGATGACTTACGGTGGCATCAGTTTAAAAACACACACATATAGTTTTCACATGAGCATTCAAATCCACAGTATGTTCAATCACAACATTTACACTGGTGTAAAGAAACTTACTCTGTTATGGCACAATTTCAATTTATTGCAGTATTGCAACCCAACTACCTACAGCTTCAACATAGCTGCTGTGGAAGAAAATTTCCATTTTTTGCCTTGGGGTAACACAAAACACAGTACTTCTCACCTGTCTCAGATGGCACCAAGAAACTTCAAGAGGACTACTGCAACAAGCTTGCGATCAACAAAACAGTAATGTAGAAAAAAATCATGAAAACCAAAATACTTTCAATACATAACAAGAAGGAATAACTATTTACAACACATAATATCTCATCTCAAGAAGAACGTAGCAGAAAATATACACAATAATATACAACATAGACCATCAATTAACACAAGAGGAACAAGGTACACTCACGTCTTGCAGTAGACAACAAATAAATCACATACATAGCCTCACCAAAATATGACTGAATTAAGAAGATAAAAACAACTTTGATTAATTTCCTTCTTCTCCAATCTTTGAGTTGACCAGGATCTCTGTAGGTACTACTAGCAATTTAAGATTCCCTGTGTAGGAAAACCATAAACAAAGTGAAGGACTTGTGTATGTATCACTTATAGCGAGTCAGAGTGTAGGCGTTAATTCATAACAGGCTGCAAGCGTATAATAAAAGTTTTTTCCTGTGTGTAGCAGTTCGCTTTATGCAAGCTCTTTTCTCACGGCATAGCTAAATACAAATATCTGAGAATCTAAGACGGCACGTCTGTCATCTGGGGCTTTACATATTGACGCCGTCGGGAGACACGAGACGATTGATGACACAAATACTTACTGGTAATTTGGGAGCCAGCGGTGCTTCCCAATCACCGCACTATTGAGACTCAGGGTTCTCACGGTTGTTGTGGGTTCTGTGTGTCCGTCTCAACCGTGCGTACTTACAAACATGTTGGCAATAATAAACTTTTAATAAAATCACTGAAATAAACAATTGGTAAAACATATGTGGCTAGGACACTGTCACTACTGATTTAAAAATTAAGTTCACTGTAGACTTGTTTTAATGATATTGTTTATACACATCAACGTGCCAATGAAATGGTTATCTCGGTCATGACTAGCCAATTCCGCTTGGGTGCTCCCTAACCCGTAATTAATCTAACGTATGACTAAATGGATGATCTAACCGAGGTGCGTGAAAGCACAGCCTTCACAAGAGAAGAGGGTCGACAGGCGCTAGGGTGGACTGACGGTTTTTCCCTTAAGACAGGACACGGTGAATTACAAATGAATACCCATAATACACATTAACACGAGTAATAACTGGGCATCACTAACGCAAACTCGTCGGGGCTCGCCTTCCAGCACGTGGGTAGTGTGGTGACGGCCTATACACAGAGCCGGCTAGGACGGGAGTAATTGCACCGTACACTAATTACACAATTACATAGACACTTGAATGAGACATGAAATAAGATGGGACATGAGATGAATAATCATAATAAACACACACGTGAGTGAAAACAAGCTTAGGTGGCGCGGATGCTGCTGAATGAAGTTCGTAGCAGACCACATGGTGCAGGTGAAATTGCAATATTTCTGCGTGCAAACGGCAAACTAAATTCAAATAAAGTATTAATCATGTTGAGCATGTGGTTCTCTTTACGATTAGTCGTTACAGGCTTGTAACATGCCTGATGGGGGTGAAATCAAACATTACTGTGACCGCGTGGTCAAGTACAAAAAGCATAAATTTACGTGAAAAATACATTGAACCCTGGATAAAACTGACATAAAACCCTTAAATAAATGATTGCACATATAATGTTATTTAAATAAGCTCTTAAACACAATGATGGTGTATACAATGACTTGGCTTCAGTTGGCCACGTGGTTATACGTGATGTTGCCTTAAAATATTCAAACACGAAAATTACCCTTAAACACATACATAAAAATAAAGCTCTTAAAATTGCGTGTAGCAATTACGCAGAAGTTACACTGAAATGCCATAAACATAGGCAGATGGCATCTGATTCAAAATGCGTGGGTCGCGTGACCTCTCCGACATCTTTCTCCTCATTCTCGATTAAGTTAAAAATGCCACAAGGGCGTAGGAATTAGTAAAGCAGAAGCATAATGCTGGGGAAAATTTCTGGCAAAAACGTACGCAAGCAAAGATTAACCAGTAAACTAAATTGACTATGGAAACCTACATCAGTGAACAAAAGTTGTAGTGCGCACGTGACAGTGTCTTACCTCGCCAGCTCTCCTCGACAGACTGTCCAGAGACAAGCGTCGCATGAACCTATCATGGCCGCCTATGGGGTTCACATAAGCAGAAGTGCTATGCGCAAGTTGAGTGAAATATTTTATATTGAAAATAAAATTGCACAAATTAAATTAGATATTGTTTTACATTTCTAAAATTTTATTGTGAATTTCAATATTATTTTAATGTTTCATTGTGATGGCGTTCATGCCAGAATATTAAGTGCTCTTCATCTCGGCATCGCAGGCACTTTGAATATTCATAACCAAACAATTAAAATTAGTACAAGCACTTTAAAACATTTTAAGTCATACTAAACATTGTAAAGACAATATAACACATTTTACCCTGAAATTAACACTTGTAGGAAAGTTCGAAATTATCGGCCTCCTTGCGCACGTGGGGGACACATGAGCGCCATCATGGGCTCTAGCACCACTGGCCGTTAGCCGGCGTCAATATATACAATAACATAACTTGCATCACATCACTGGGTTGCAGCATTTCCCTTCGCATACTCTACAGTGCGTACGTGCATTTAAATACATAATACTTCAATAAATTACATTTCCCAAATAAACTCATTTAGACATGGGGAATCTCGCATCATTTGAAGCTTCTTGCTACAATGTCACGTACAGGCCAACATCTCGCACTACGTAAACGGCTTACACAAAAATAAGCTGTTCTTCGTAAACTCTTAAAAGTGAAAAATTAAACTTTCCTACAATCATTCCAGTGTTAGGATACTTCAGTTCGTAGCAGTTCCTGTTAGTGACACTTGAAACAATGTTCGTTCCCTCAAAAAGCGGAAGTAGTTTCTTTGTTGTGGGCTCCCATTGCTTGCTCAAATTCAGAGCTAGGGTTAAGACTAACTGTCCTGGCGGAAAACTTTTGACCTTCGATAATTACTTATTTTTGCTTCTTTGTTCAGCAGCCAAAATTATACGTCTCTTAACAAATTTAACTATCTCTTCCCTTATTTCTTCTGCCGACATGGTGACTTCCTCTGTGCTGATTGGTGGCAAAGGGCAGTTTATCCAGACCGAACACATCTGATCACATCCCTGTCAACAACTCCCACGGGGTCAATGAAAATGCTTACTTGTAGGGTTTGCAGGAGCATTTCATGCACTATCCCACTAATTTGTACCTGGCGGTACAGGAAAGAATACAGGTATGCGTGGATCTAATGGCTGTTGATTAGCAAAATGGCCCTGTCCTTGAGATGCAGAATAGTTATTTTTACCATTTCCCTGGTAATTTTGTACAGGTTCTAGCCTGTTATTATTTGCCATGGCGTTACCACTTCCCCTCGCATCGTCATTGCGAACAGGTGGTTGTTGTGCATCGCGTCGGTCACTCTTCATATTGACTTGCAGATACGCACCAAATACAGCTGGCTGAAGTGGAGGTGAAGATCCTTGTTGTGTTATGCCTCAGTCTCTTCTTTCGCCATCAGAGCGATAACCGTCCAATTCTGTAGGTGAATTCCTGCCGTCTCGACGGTCTCTTCCCCTGGTATTTCTTCTATCAGAGTAATACTTTCTCCCTCTGTAGGAATACTGTCCTCTAGGTCAGTAGTTTAGTCCTGGGACAGAATATGGTTGCATGCATCGCCACTGAAATTGATTAATTCTTGGCCCTTGATTAGGCCTGAAAGGTGGTGGGCGGTAAGGAGGATGCGATTGGTCAGAATACAACTGCGGCAGTTTGTCTGCCTGGTTGTTCCTGTTGGTATCTTGGCTAAACTGAGCCTTCTGCAACTTCTCAATTCTATCAAATTCCAGTATTCCTTCTCGGAATGACATCAAATCATGATCCATTCTCCCAGACCAATGCTTTTGAAAACAATAAGGCAATTGGTGTAACACCATTGCGATAAATTCCTCATAGCTTATTGGTGGGGTTAGATGACTGGATTTGTCGTAGACTTCAGAAAGAGTAGTATGGACAACCAGCTGGGATTTCCACAGGATTAAGTGCTGGTGTGGCTGTTGTTTGGCTGGTACTGGCTAACGCAACCTGTTTATTTGGGTTAGCAGTAGGAGTCTGTGTGTTCTGTTCCTCAAACGTCAGTGTTGATGTGTTTGTAGCTTCCTCTACAATTACATTCGTGATCTCTATTAAAGTTGTTCCGATACAATGTTTTTCGATACAGATACAGATTCCACAATACTACTGCTGATACCCCTATACAAAAAACAGATACCAATGCCATTTGCACAGAATTTTAGAAAAAGTATTACTGATAATAATACATTAAAAACATTTCTCCTCGACTTATTTAAATAAAGAAAATAACGTCTTAAAACACTGTATATAATTCATTGTAATCCAACACAAAATGCAACTGACCTAAAACTTTCAAACCCTCTGAAAATGAAAATAATATGACACCAAATACCAGCCAAATTTTAAATGTCTTGCGCACTACCAGCTAAGAGCGCATAGAGAAGTTATCAATCGGGCAGTGTCACGTCTGTAGGTTTACGGGGGGGGGGGGGGTAGAATGACCCCTCCACGCTGCTACTTGTTGGCGACACCTTGCACGCGTGGCAAATGTCTGTCTTTTGAAGTAATTAATAATTTTTTACTGCAAAGAAAACTTGTAATTTTGAGACACAAATTGAGGCAATTATAATTGATTTCTTCACTGTCTTTAATAATTAATCATTCATTTCATCATGATTTTCCCTGTCATGAGTTACACTGCACTCGGCTCGGTGCTTACCTACCCATTATTAGACAGCAGGTGTTGAATAGGCACTTACATATTATCAGTTAATTCACAGATGCGTGTCTATTGAAATAAATTAATATAAATCCTACAATTTCTCCGCAAGAAGTTACTGAAAATAAACACTTTTATAATACAAGTCACTTAATGTTCAAACAAATTTTTGCTGACAAATGGTAGAGTATATGATTTTGGGCATACAATTTTATTACTGAAGATGATGCCATTTCAGTAAAATAAATATTACATTTTAAAGTCATGTTAATTTTACGCCAGATACAATGAAACACCAACCCGGGATAAAACGACCTTTAAACACAAAAGAAAAGATCTTTTTAAATAAAAATTCCTCATTAAAATGTTTTGCATCACATTTTCAGATGAAACCATTTCCTCTGAAATACAAGCGATGTTAGGTGCAATTGTTTTGAGTGACGCATAATCTTGATAAAATTACGTTCACCAGGCGCACTTTATTTGCTCTGCTCCCGGCAGGCGGCATGTGGAAGGCAAGCCAAGCGGGCGTGACCACGAGAGAGAGAAAGGGAGAGAGACACACACACACACACGTGCTTTATCTTTTATTTGACAACAACTCCCCCTCTCGGCACTGTGTATGGCATGTGAGGGGAGGAAGGAAGGTGCGGGGCTGAGAGAGACAGAAAGAAAGGTTACAGAGAGGGGAAATAGGAAGTCAGTCTTGCACCACGTCGTACGACGGCAGTGTTGACAAACGTGTTGAGAAGACAAGACATTAGACAGCACACCACAGAGCAGTTACAAACGGCGGTGCACGTGACGTATTTCACATCAAGTTACTAGCTGTTTGCATAAACAACCAGCTTAAAAATAATAGTTGTGGGAAATCTTAGGTGATGGGACCAGAAATATACTTAGATCAGCACAACATGCGATAAACTATAAAAGGTTACGTTAACATCATTTAGATTGGAATCTCGCAGTGACCACAAAAATTGTTGGTGGATGCAATTTATTTGTTCTTATTTTTCTTTTGTTTAATGTGCGGCATATACACACCAAAGTACGGTTTTTTTTGTGTCTAAAGAAAGTACCTTATTTACTCGTGTATAGCTCACACTTGTGTATAGAGTGCACCATGATTTTTGCAAAAAGTCCAAGGGAAAAAATTCTGTTTTAATTAAATTGCACAAAAAATTTGTGGCACCCTGTTAGTAAGTATGAAACAAATGATCCTATTTTCATCAATGTGTGGTGATTGTGATATGATAGGAAAATACTTTAATTAAAAAACTTGGGTGCAAAAAACCAACCTTAAAAATTCTGAAAACCTGACCTGACCTGACTCAACACTTCCAGATTCGTTTTTTTCTCCTTTCTCCTTTTAGCAGTGAAAGACTCTCTTTTTTTGCCGTGCTAGAATGTCACACTACCTTTCTCTAAAATAAAACTGTGTCACCTCATCACTTCTCCTTGTCTTGTCCCTACACCGCCCCCTGATCTTAGTTGGCTAGTCTCTGCCAGAGAAACAAAGAGGACTTGAAGGAATTATCGACCAGCAACATCTTGGTGTTATGAACTGGGTGGGAGAAGGGGGGTATTTCCATGGCAGCTCTGGTTTGCGGTGTGGACAGAATGTCATTAGGAAGAAAGGTGGACGGGGGGGGGGGGGGGGGGGGGGGGGGGGGGGTTGCAACCTACACATAACTGAAGGGTCACTGAGAGAGAAAGAGAGAGAAGGGAGAGGAGTGATATAAGAGTGAGATATGAGACAACAGACAGTTCCGCCACTTCCCTCAACATCCCCCGACAATTTATGGCTACCACTCCCCTTTCCTCATTTTTTTCGTGTATAGTGTGCACCCCAGAAATTTTTTTCCCTTTATGGAAAAAAAAAAGGGTGCGCTATACGTAAGATACGGTAATAACCTACCTTCATTGTCTACAAAATGATACTAAAGTATCAGCCCGATACCATACCCAATACAGATACATCGGGAAATGGCGAAGTATCGGAACACTGATACTTAAAATCGGTATCGGAACAACTATAATCTCTGTAATGCTCTCCATAATGGTGATATACTCTAATTTCTTGAAGACTATTGGTGTTATGTCCCTGAGGTTGTATTTGGTCCTGGTTTGCCTACTCATTCACCCTGTTATTTCATGAATATGATTGCTTGGCTTGTCAATCTGTTCATTAGTAGTGAATTTGGCGAATTCACTCAACCAACATATTGGGAAAGCCAATTTATAATAGCTACACACAATGTGTTTACGTGCCACCACGTTGGGATGCCAATTTATATTATTAGGTGTACTACACACACATAAAGGTACTGGTGCCAAATAAAAAAAAAGGTTTGGTGTGATTGGTGTGAGCTGAGAAGTAATACCAGTGTAATAGATAAGTTCTAGTGTATGGTGAGACAATAATCATGTGTAAGTAATAGAGATATATTCCACACTTGGACCAACATAAAATACCACAGGAACCTGGAGAAGTTCCTGTAACACATTTACAATAAAATATTTTTGCACGGCTGAGGATGGCTAAAGAAACAGAACACAAACAACAAAAGACATATTCTCATTCCAACAATATGAATAGCAGAATAATTTACTTGAAATGACTCTATTCTTCTAAAATTTAAATTATAAAATTTATTGCAAATGATGCAAGTTAAGTAGAACTTTGTAGCTTAAAATTCAATATTAACTTTAAATTAATTCTCAATAATGACTAGAAGATTCTTAACTTTACATCAGGCATATCTTAGTGGCCGTAAGGGAAGTAGTAAGACGCCATGTGATTAACGGCTGAGAGAGAGAGAGAGAGTGTGTGTGTGTGTGTGTCTGTATATATATATATATATATATATATATAATTTCCTGAATAAAGCTCTCTGGCCTAGGTACATGGTCTACAGTCTCTTATGGTACTACTAGTAATCTTGTAGAAGGAGAAATAAATTAGCTAAATCATATGTTACAGACCAAAAAAGACTTCTTCTTAACTTGCAAAACGTCCCGATATTCTTCTTCTCTGGTCTGTGATGCAATTGGGGCACTCGTGTCAAATTTTCCCTAAACTACTGAAATATTCCCTACCGGGCACACAACACGCCTGGCACTGCGATAAGACCCAAGATGGCCAGAACAAAATCAGCTAAATCTTAAATGATGCCAGCAAATAGGCCAATCACAGGGCGGCTACTTCATTTAATTATCAACAAAACTAAGTTTCCCATGGCAACGGACTATAGCTTTCAAAACAAACATAGCTGATCAATATTTACACATACAAGAAAAACTGAAAAAAAAACATAACTAAGCAAAACATAGAATAAATGCAATATCCTGATCATATGCAAATTAATATAACATGTTAAAACAAATTATATACCCTAAAGAAAATAAATTATCATATACTCAAATATCTGCATTTCCTGACAAAATGTCTGTCTTTCTGTGCATAAATAACTTGGCACTTTTCCAGCCATTACAGTCTTTATTTTGGTCATGTTAGAATCTCCAACGTTCAAGGAAAAAAATTAATATTTATGATTTAAGTTGCCTTCGTTTGTGTACAAACAAGCATATCCAGCAAGTGGCAGAATGATTTGGTTTGATTAGTATTGTTTTAAACAAGTTATTTCCTTGAGTTGGATGAAAGACATTGCCTCAAATTCATGCATGATATACACCACAGGACAAAAGGGAAAAGTTTGAACAGTGCTGCAGATGTTAGAGATATTATTTTTTATGTTAACAAATATTGGCAAAGATTTTTTCCTTCGATTTTATCAGTAAGGCTGTTCGTATTCATAAAGTTTGAAATGGTAATGAGCAATTTATTTTTACTTGTTCTATTCATTCAGTTAATATTGCAGACCCATCATCCATCCTGTTCGTTAATTAATTAAAAAAATTACCAGAAAAAAAAATTGTCAATAATTGTTTGTACACAACATTGTCCCCAGCGAATTGGATGCCCTATATTTGGCAACTTGGCAATATTTTCTATAAACAGACATCAAACATTTTTTTTGTGATTGATTTTCTGTTGGTCACGACATGAACCTCTTTGTACTTTCGTATAAAAACCTTATTATTGTGACTCTTTTTTGTCCTTAACACTACATTCCTTTGATTTTACCCGCCAGAAACACGAAGAGCTCTTGTACTATGAATGCTAAGAGTTCTGTAAGAAATTCACTTGAAAGCTGTCAAAAACCTGCCAATACTTTGAATGAAGTGATAACATAATGTTTCAGCTCTGTGAACAGTGTAGTCACACAATATGACCGGAGCAAAACTAAGCCACGTGTGTGCATAACAGAGGAGCGTCCACACGCTCTGAGAAGTCTGTGCAAGACACGAAAACTGCGCATAGATACAGTAAATGCTCTCACCGTTAGTTACTCAGTATTCAGCCGCTATGCTCCTTTTCCACGCAGTTCACAAAATTACGCAGTTTTCCTTTTCACAGTTAACATCTTGCATGCAACATCTTGAACTGCACAGGCAAAACTTTGTACATAACCTTGTGTGTGGGCCCACCTTAGCAAGTCATGAAAAGATTAAATATGTGGTTTTATATATAACTATACATCAGTGATATGGCTGAATAATAATTATGTAGTTAATTAAAATATTTTCGTTTGACTTTAAACATGCATTTTTAAGTGAATGGAACTGAAATGTAATATTTTACGTAGGATGTCCCAGTGTGAAGCAAGGTCATCACGTAGATTAAATGTAGGGAGACTGCTGCCTAGCAAAGACGGCTACCCTACTCGAAATAAAGTCCTTTCATTCCGATTAGACTCAGGAATATTCATAAGTTCTGATGAGATTAAAATAAAGCAGCAGCATAATTAAGACAGCATGTAAATACAAATAACCTGAATATTTCCACACCATTACCACGTCAGAATCCTTTCCGTGATTCGAAAAAACATCACTATCAGCCAAAACCTAATGTTTCTGTAGATGGATTGCACACATAAACCTATGTCGGTTAAATAAGTAGGGATCTAGTGAAGTATAGTTGATAAAAATGTATAAAAACTGCTTAAATTGTTTATGCAAACATGTTTTCAGCAACTTTTCGACAACTTTAGGACTAATTGTTTATCTCATATACCTAAAATTCCTTTTAGATATGGATTATAAAATATATTAAAACTGGAGAGTCGTACTGAATTCAAATTCGATTAATTCGAAATCATATATAATTTTAAGAGTGTAATCACCTCCAAATGGAAGAATGGGGTTTTATATGCTTTTAAGTTTGGTTAATTCGAAATTCGCCTTTTATGTAATTTGAAGTTAGATTTCATTCAACAGTGTATGTGAAGTTCAGATTAATTAATGAAAGCTATAATAATTATGATAGTATATATGCATCGCCTACACTGTCATGGGTGCGCGCATATAAACCAGCAATGGGTGGCGGCGCAGTAATCAGCAAACGCAGCCACTGCTACCGTCCGCCACAGTGATGTCATTGATTGTGCTAGAGTTTTCAGGTCTGTTGACTGGTTTTCGTAGCCTGTTCCACCCACTGAGGAGGTGAAAATATGTGACAGCTGGTGCTACGCATTACGTGAAATTAGGGAGAGTAGGACAAAGAAAATTCCAGGCTGCCTGTTGTGACAGTTGGTGGGAGGAAGGACGCTTGGTGCGGTTTGGGCGTGGTTTGATGATGGAGAGAGAAAAGGAGTAGCGGTATGGGCGTGACTCGAGGATGAAAGGAGAAGGAAGAAAAGCGGTGTAGGCAACATGGCTAAGGGTAGGGATGACAGACAGCCGGTGGAGGGTAGACTTCAAAAGGTGCGAGGGGGGTGGCAAAGAAGAAGGGAGCGAGCGACCTTTTCAGAGGTCAGACCCAGCTTTGCGAGGGGTGCTGCTTGACACAAAAACAACATGGCACTTGGCTCCAGCACCCGCTAGGCAGCGTGGGACTTGGAGAACATTAGCCAGAAATGCATTCTTAGTAGAGGGAGCGAGAGGATTCTGGCTATTACAGTTGCAGTGTTTAACCAAATTTACATTATTTTTAAATATATATTTTGGCGTAGCAATTAAAGGCTAACGTTACAACACCTATATTTAACTGCACGTGAACATATAACTAATGACCAAGATAAATGCAACAAACTTACTTTTTGGGCTATTTCCTTCAAATTTTTGCATTTTTTAAATCAAACATTTTAGGGCTCCCCAAAACAGGGTTGTAACTTCAAGAGGATAGTTATTACCGGGGCCATAGTTGTGTTTACTTTGGAAGGAGAAAATGTGCATTTCTTTAATACACATAAACAAACTTTTTTATAAATTCAGTAATTTGAAATTAGGCAATTCAAAGTCAAAAAATTAGGTCCCAAGCATTTTGAATTAACGAGGTTTTACTGTATATAGTGTTCCTGTACTCCACGTAAAAATCTAAAAACCGGTCGTCTTGAAGGAGACGAAGACGCGAGGCAAGATTTAGGAAGAAGCAGGCCTGCATCGGTTGCCACCCACGTACATTTTCAGATTAATTAGTTCAAACTACAGCATGTGTTTAAATGCGCTCAGACTGTAATGGCACAACCAACCCGCAATGAGAGGTCCTGCTGCATCCAGAGGCAACTCTGACGAGATCTCCAAAAATGTCGAGAACTTCAAGAATTCTTTGTTTTTAAATTATAATCAGCTAAGCCTATGAACTATTTTATTAATGAGCAGAGACTAAGTTTTCTTTTGAAATGAACTCATTAAATTTAATCACGGACACCTTGGTATTAATAGTCTTTCGCTTAAAACACTGAGCTAGTCTGGAGCAGAGACAAATTAACTAATTGATTTTTTTGGAATTTCTAAATTTTAATTGCCATGCATAAAGTAAATGGATCATTTCATTCATGAGAGAGGCTAGTTTTGCTGAGGCCACAGATAAAATTATGTCTGCAAATTGGCTAAACAGTTTTTGCCTGTCTGAATTAATTTGATTATCAAAAAACTAATTAAATTCCACATTTTCTTGCAACATCTCTGCTGAGTAATTATTTTCAGTATGAGTAGATATTTTTCGTAGTGATATTTCTTGTTGTTTAGAAATTTAATTTTATCATGTTATTGGTGGATGTTCATCTGTCGCACGCATAAGTTCCTACATCTGTTGTACCCTGTGTGTCTACATGCTTTAAATATCTCCATCCTTACACATTTATGTTACGTAACAAAGTTTTTACATGTGGCAACGTACGTGGGCCTACTAAATATACACGTACACATGTAGTAGTGCCTGAGTTACATAATGTGACACAGAGTACATGGGGCGATCTATACTTCGCACAGAGGTCAGGTAGCCTTAAACGGTGTGGTACATACATCATCTCCGACAGATGATTGTCATATCTAACTGGAGAGTATTAATCTCTATATCACTTTCAAAGTACCTTTCCATTAAACCGTTGGTAAACAGAAACAAGTGTTATATGTGACTTGCTCTCTTACTATTACTAGGCCTACATCCTTTAACTTCATGAATCAGCACGTTAATTACCCATTCCATCCCTTCACTCTGAAATTTGACCCATAGAAGAATTCAATACACATTTTCACCAACATAATACAACTGCTCCATACTGAGCAATGCTCTCACACACACACACGTATTTTCGCAGAAAATGAGCAACACATTCTCACAGTGATGTGGATGTGTTTTGTAATGTTGTCCGACTTGGTTTCAAATGACCCCGTCCCCTTAATCTTGGTGTGTGTTCCTTGCAAGCGGTGGAACTGAGTATGTCCTACTAGGGAAAACTTTTTTGTCAACCATTAAAGTTTTGTAACAATTATCCATAGCAACTATAAATAACCAATAACCAATTTATTTCACCAAACAAAGAAATTACCCATGGCTTTTATTTTGCCAGTAGTGGAATAAAATTGTTATGGAGCTTCATAATATTTTGTTGCAATATTTTGTTTAGGTGCAATTACGTTTTTTTACACATAATTTAGATTTTAAACAGATGTGCCAATGATGGATAATAATCTCTCAGGCACCATGTGCCTGATTTTATAGCAGGATTTTATAGATTAAAAAAAAAAATTCCGGGAAGATGTTTTAAACTTGAGTTCTAAAACATCATAAGGAATCCAGATGCTGTTCAACCACAACTGTCTTTTACCAGGATTTTTACTGACGAGAACAGCTGTGTCTGCCAGCAGCTGTCAGTACAGCTTTGTCAATTATTGGAAGGATATTTTTGTGTTCTGAACAACCAGAACTTTGTCTTTAGATGCTCCTTCTGCTAAGATACTTTCATGTTAAGATAAACATGTTAGCTCAACAACTAAAAACAGAAATTTAGCAGTTTCTCTGCAAAGACAGTTTCCTAATAAATATAATCTCACCAATATAGCATGTTTATGTTTTATTGTTTCTAGTGTATTCAAAGGTTTCTTTATGTATTGATTACACAATTCAGATTTCACAACTTGTATTATGGCGCGATGGACAATTGATAAATGTGGAAACAGGGCTTGGTAATGGTAGCTGATAATAAGACTAATTCTGAACGGCCAAGAAGTCATGAGTCGGGTATAAAAGATCAAAGAGTGCCAATGTCTGCAATTTAGCAGTGCAGCCGTTCTCCTTTGTTAAAACACAACTATAATTTAAACATTTTGTATTCACCGCACGTAAGTTGTAACAATACTATTAATTAATAAATATTGATTACAAAACCAGTTTATGTTTGTGGTTTCCATACTAATGCAATACAAATTGCAAAAATATTCCTCTATGCAACTGTAAATAAAGTTGTATGTTTTAGTTACGTATAAAAGCGGCTTATTAAGGAAACTTAATTAATTGCAATGTAGTATTTTTATGTGCACAATTTTTTAAGCTGACAATGCAAGTGATTCATAATTTGTAAAGAGATTAATTCACAGTAATTATGACCAGCAAACCACCATTCAGTCTCTATTTCTCCTGGTGCCAACAGGTTTTGAAATACATCACTTAAAATTGTGTCTTTTCTTCATACCGTAGTATAATCGCAACGTGGGTGATGAGTAGGGTTGTGCAAATATTTGGTATACTGAAACGAAAAATGATAGCTTTAATTTTGGTTTTGGTAAGAAATGTGGTTACCGAAAGTTGTAACGAAACGAAAATTCTTGATTTCGATGAATTTTCAGGTGTTTAATGAATATTAATTTAGTGCACCAGCAAAGAAAATTTTTGCCTGTAAATAATCTTGTTTGTTTTAATTATTTCATAACTGAAATAAATATATAAAACAAATGTACAGAAACCACCTGTGGTAAATACTCCATATCCTACAGTTTTGTGTTTGATTTTACAACAAATTTGTTATAACGAATAAGCTGTTATAATGTTATGAAACTCGTTAAACTTTCATTAAGGCTGAAATTATTTATCACTTTTGTTTCAGTTTCACGAAAGTTCAAAACATATTTTTCATTTTCATTTAGTGAGAAAAAAAAGTCACATTAGCACAACCCTATTGATGAGTGTGATAATTTGTTCATCACTTGCATGTCACCATGCATTTCATTAGCAATTTTCATATGCAATTATAACATTTATCAGTAACACTGTCACAAAAAATATTCCCCCATTAATACACGGCACAATGACACTGCAGCACACATATTGAGTGCTTTGCATGTATCAGCATTTAAGTTAAAAAAATTATTCTGTAAAGTGCAGGGCTTATTAAAATGGTACAAGGTGGCAGTTTTCATTAATTTTTAAACGTTTGTTACTAGTTAATAACTCGTCATCAAAGTGCCAGTTGTGCAACTACATCCAGAAATTTACTGGGAAACTGGAAATGGGTGACATCAACATCGTCATTTGTTTCTAAGAAATAATTAGATGCACTGGTAGGTTAAAAAAAATTGAAGTCACTTTTCTTTCTTTACAAGTTATATTTTGCTCTGTGTGATAAAATTATGCAGTAAGTAATTTAAATGTTACATCTTTACTACATATTAAAGTAAATTATTTTTAAACGTTTTTCCTTCTTAAGCTTTAAAAAAAAAAACCCCCCCCTTGAATTCCACACCTTTATTTCTTTCGTTTTATAGGAATGAAACTACAGCCGCAACTTTGTAACGTAGCAAAAGTTACGATACAATTACATTTTTATCACATTCAATGACAATTTAAATGTTTTTCAGATAATTTTGTTCAGAGAATCTTTGTTTATTTAGATGTGATGGGTAATAGACAAAGTGACTCACGAATATTTATCGGTAAGTAAATTTGCTTACAAGTACCTGTTATTTATTCAATCTTAAATGCAGTTACATTTATATATTGCTAGTTGTATTTCCTTCTGGTCAATAACTACTTTCCTACAGAAGTGTGGAAGTTTTCATCCTAGAAATTTGACGAACAAACTCGAGAAACTGCTGTTATAATACGTGAATAGCATTTATGTATGATAAGTATCCATATAGTTTTAATGTCCTTTTCCAGCTGAATAGCAAAATTCTAATCTGCCTTAGTTAATTTTACTATTTGTGAAAATTTGCTGCCCTCTCCTACGCTAAAATCATAATCTTGGCTACGCCACTGCTGATGGGGGGTTGAAAACTTGTAAAATTTCATGTTTAGTTTTTTTTTTTTGTGTTGTTCGATTTTAATTTGTTACCATACATTTATTTTTATTAAACTCTCCATAAAAGGGTTTCATAGCATTAATTCCATTTCAGTTCAGTCTTTGTGGTGTAGAAAAGAATAAAAAGATATCCTGTTCAAAAACTAGTCTACTGCAGGCATATCACATCAATGAGAGAGTTGTAGTTTTCAAACAATGCATCATTTATGTGATATGCTTT
The DNA here is from genome assembly GCA_029891345.1 of Dryococelus australis. Taxonomy (NCBI): domain Eukaryota; kingdom Metazoa; phylum Arthropoda; class Insecta; order Phasmatodea; family Phasmatidae; genus Dryococelus; species Dryococelus australis. Next base: position 105,961,012 of record CM056994.1, read on the forward strand.
TTATGTAGCCAATCTCAGCGTTACAATAACTCTGCGCAACAATGCAAAATTCTACGAAATAATTCTACAGTATTTATTCATTCCAACACCACTAACATTCGACCCCAAGATCCAACCGCACTTCTAAGTGTTAGTTTCATACACCATTTTTACTATAATATTGAGTAATATGTATAAGATCTTCAGAAATATGATCAGTGTTTCTTAAGACACATTTGAAATGTGGATTGACCAGGAGAGATGGAACAAACATGACTTTATATTTCAGCCACCTTTTTTTGCATGTAAAATCTTATTTATGAGTTCGTACTCAGCCTTCTGGCAGAGAATTGCACGAAAATTTTTGTTTTCTTTAAAAATAGGACATGCAGCACTATCTATTACTGCTAAATTGAACTTGATGCCCTTATACAAGACAAATACTGCTATTGTTTTGAGATATTGTACTAGTGGTGCAACCTATGTCGTAAATGTGAACAAGATAGTGTTTGAGGGTTTAATCACAAAACAAAATTCATTTACCTATGACAAGCAACTGTTGTTTTGCCTAAAGTAATTTTGCCTAAAATTACAGTCCCTTGCTTAACTTTACAGTCATTTTGCCTAAAATCATTTTACCTAAAGTTGTTTTGCCTAAAGTAGTTTTGCCTAAAATCATTTTCCCTAAAGTGCTAGCTTCTCACTTAACTTGCCAGAAAGTAGATATGCATAAAGTTATTTTGCCGAAAGTAATTTAGCCAAGTCATTTTGCCTAAAGTTGTTTTACCTAAAGCCATTTTGCCTAAAGTAATTTAGCCTTAAGTTGTTTTGCCTAATTTTAGGCAAAATGATGCATACTCCTCACTTTCAATGCTGTCCACTTACTACACAGAAATTTTTTGCTCAAATTGAAAATAATATTAGCGAAAGGGCACTACAGCACACAGGGTGTGATAAAATGACCACAGTGGAGTGTGTCCGAGGCGGCATTAGAGAAAGAGTGGCTGAACAGGGATGTTGTATGGTAGTTGTTTTCTGCAGGTAGTTGCCATGCTGTCCTGTTCTTTTTTGTGACAGAGTGTGATGCCATTCATCTGGGGGGGGGGGGGGGGAGGGTCTCTTCGGAAAAAGTTCAAAGGATATCCACCTGAAAGGAATGTGGGCTACAGGCAGCTGCCGTTGGGAAACAAGGAGTGTGGAGGAGAGATGGCTGGAATATAAATTATTCTATTGTATAGGCTATTCACTGTGAAGTGAGCACTTTTGAAAGCCTTCACATTTGGAATGAGAGTCAACAAATATATTTTATTTTAGCCTTAGACGTTAACTTCAAGTGTGGTGGAATATGAACACTTTATTACTTACATGACATTGTTTATTTAAAAAAAGGTGGTTAAAGGATAAAAAATGGCTGAAAGGAAAAAATAACTAGGGACTTAAACGTGCTCACTTTACCGTGAACAGCCTATAGAAGACAGTGCAGCAAAGAAGCACGTGAAAGCCATTTATGGAAATTCACTAAGTGTTACCTTATACTGTAATTGTGAACATAAAATGCACATCAGTACAGTTTGTTTTACCTCCATACTGTTAATGAATTTTTATCTCAACAGTTTTAATCTTTACATTATTTCAGTAGCATTCACTGTTTATGTAGACAGCTAACAGTGTGCCAAGTTTAAAGTGAAACACGTTTTATTTTAAAATTGCTCCTCCTTTCTCCTCCCTGAGATGATGATGTGTGTAATGTGCGTGCCATGACGGCCCTTATCGCTCCTACACATCTTGGTCTTAGACATGTAAAATGCATCTTTGTATCAAGCAACGTTAACCACACACACAATGACAGTGTTTTGTGTGCTCCATTTTATTTATAATGTTTTTCATAACACAAACAAGTTGTGGCATGTGTGTGCACCTACAGTTATCTTGCCGCCCGCAACCACCCCAATACATACCTGTGCACAAACGACTCAAGTTCTGTCCGACCCACTACCACTGGCACTGTTTAGGCTGCCTTATTTTTGCAGGAAAATGCAAGTGCTACGTGGGTAAATACCACAAATTATAATTTTCTTTATAAACTTCTGTGATGTTAACACCATTGTCAAAGGAAAAATAATACATGAACCAAGTAAAAATATACTGACAATTTTTTTTCCCCAGATAATTTTAAATCACGTAGTTCAAAGTAAAGAATTTTGGTCCCAAACATTTTGAATTATCAAGGTTTAACTGTATACAGTTCTGGCTCTTAGCTGAGTGCAACAACATGCTGGAGCCTGACTTACATAAGTAAATGTTTATTTTCAAATATTTTCTTGAATTGCAAATAACTCAAGTTTCTACACATGTACACAAGATTTCTGCTAGCATCAAACTGCAGCCCTATATCCCTACTGATAGTTTCAAATGTCTAGTGCACATCCCCTTTCAGGCTAGCAGTTTTAATATCAGTGTGTGTCAACTACCCATTTCTCATGGAAGGAATTCAAAGGAATTATTCCTAATACTTTAGTAAGTGTGCTCTGTGTTGTGCTCAGATAAATGGAAAGGTAATGTTATTTCATTTATAAGTGATGTGCACCATCTATCCCCATTCACACTGTGGGTCTAGAAAGTATAATCAGTACTATATACCCTTTTATATGTAGGCTGATTCCTGTTGTGAGGTTTCCCAACAGTGTTAGGGCTGTTCTGTAATGAAACCACAGTGTAAAATCAGCGTATACAGACAACTTTGTTTTCTTCCGTAAAATTTTGTATTATATATACAGCAATTTTACACCAAAATCACTTTGAATTACAACCAATAAATTACACTAAGGGCAGTGTTATCCTTTTAACAGTCAATGTATAAAGCATAAGTGAAATAATTTTGTTGACCTCATGCAGCATTACAGAGAGTTTTGGCCTTCAAAGTTCCAGCAAACTCAAGAGATGGCAGCACCACTGTGACCTTGTGACATGACATCCCACCAGCCTCACAATGAGGTGCTTTAATTTTTCGTTGCCTCCAAGCAGGGAGATAAGAAATGAACTCCGCTCCTGCAACCTACCAGTGTTGAAAGGCTAAGCTACCCCTTGCATCCCGAAGGATCGCTGATGAAGGGATTTTTCCATATATAAGGAAGTCCAGAACCATGCTCCAACAGAGATGGCTGGTTCACCGGCCGAGTAGGTCAGTGAGCTCTCCTTGGTCTGCAACAAGACCTCTCTCCTCTCCTCAACCTGTAACACGGCTTCAAACTCCTGCCTGCTGCTTGTGAAGGCAGGACCTCTCCAGCCCAGTAGCTTGTGAAGGCAGCATCCTCTCCAGCCCAGTAGCTTGTGAAGGCAGCATCCTCTCCAGTACAGCAGCTTGTGAAGGCAGCACCACTCCAACCCACCAGCTTGCGAAGGCTCATCCACCACCAGCTGACCACAAGGCTTCAGCTCTCTCTCCAGAGGTAATCTGACATCTTGTACCTACAACCCTTTACCACAGTCAATTTCCTTTGACTCCCGTGGTAGCAGGTCGTCACGTTACTAACTCCCCCCTGGATAACCCCGTCACTTAGCACATGCTGTGAACTGTGTGAATTACGTAACTTAGTGAATTGCGTATTTTAGTATTTTTTTATTTTATCTTATCTAGACTCACCTTCGCCTAGTCTTAGAGCATATTATAATTAATATTTTGTTAGCTAGCTTAATATTGTACCAGTCAACCGGGAGTTCCCAGTTTCCATTTAGCTGCATTAATATTACGTGAATTTAAAACCTTGTATTGCCTACTGTAATTCTAGCTTTAGATCCCTTTTCATTTTTGTTTATTGATTGTGTGTAATTAAATCTGTGCAATAATTAACCACGTTGAGATCCAGTTGTGAGGCACACTGAAATCCACAGGAGACGGAGCTTGCAAGTGTTTTGAGCCGAGGTGGGAATGCTGCAGCTCCCGGGTTTCCAGTGTTCCCTCGGCTGTTACTCAATGTATTCCTATAAACCTAACTGCACCCCATACAACAGGGCCTCGGGTCAGACTGCCAAAGTCTCGCCTCCAGGACGGTACGGCATGCAGAAAGGCAGAAGGCAGTATTCAGATGCAAAGTGAGCACTGTGGCGCTAAGAGCCGCATCAGGCGTCAAGAGAGGCGTGCTCTACACCGGCAGGCTACTGCAGAGGTAACCATAGTGACCCCTAGTAAAGTAGAGCCGCCGCTTGAAGAACCAGAGTGTGTACCACTGTCTTATGAGTCTATCTTACTGCCCACACTCGAATCCCCGCTGGCCCACTTGTTAGGTGCCTGTTGGCCGGAGTACGATCCGGAGGGAACACATCCTATTCCCCCAGGAACTCCCCCACCAGTGGTAAGCACGACCAACCCCAAGATCACCCCAATTAACGTGGACCCACCTAGCTCGTGCATAGTGAAGTTGACCTCAGGCAAGTTCATACGGGTTCGAAACTCGCCTAAGGTGGATCTGCCGAACTTCTGTACCATAAAATTGGCATGAGGGAAAACCATACAGGTTCGACTCCCACCAAAGGTTGTTCCCAAACCACACGGAAACCATTCCCCAGCCAACTATATTCCAGCATGCCGACCGACGCGGCCTCTACAGATAGCCCTGATAACCCCGGCCAGATCATGCATCGCCACAATCACCATCAATTAATCACCACCTGCTACCACTCATACACCCTGGGACAGCTGGCGTCCTGGCTTTAGGCAGTCCTAGTCGTGAGGAGGAAGGTGGAACTCCCTGGACGGGAATCCATTTCAATCTGCTTCACTCTGAGGTTTGACTCCCCTCTTGTTCGCAGAACACGAGAGGGTGGTCAGTGTAGTAACCTCTTTCCCCCACAGAAAGTGAGGAGGAGCACACACGCGTCAATGTTTAATCAATTATGACAGTAATTGGAATGCTGATATTTTTGACTAAATTAACATCAACATTTGGAATTAAAAACAATTATGGAAGTCATTACAAGAAACTCACTGATCTGATGCATGTGCAATTTTGTTTTGCTGCAGAAGAACATTCTGGACAATATCTTGGAGAGACTTCATACTGCCATCATCTCGAGCTGACATGATACAGATGATACGGCCTCGATTCAGCAACTGTAAGTATTACATTCTTCACTGTAAATATTACACTTGTTTGGGAATAAACACAATGAACTATAGTTGTGTACAAACAGACAATGTAAAAATTACTGCACAACAAAATTTTAATTCCTCCTGTCTCACAAGTCAAGAAAGAAAATGCAGCATGCATTATATAATACTTTTTATGTAAAATTTGAATATGTTTTTGTATTATATCCAATAAATACTTGAGTACATGATTTTAAACATTTAATTCAAAGTGTTAATAAACTTGTTTACAATTTCTTGTTGTCTTCCTGTCCCAGACTGCCTGGTCACCTTCCACAATCTATTTTATATACAGAATGCAAGGTGCATTCTCAAAGTAACTACGCATACTACAGTTTTCAAGACATTTTCCTATCATGTAGAGTTTGTACATGCCAGAAATTTTTTTAAAATGAAAAATGTAACTTGTATTAAGTGAAATACGTATGTGCTAACTAACTTCTAAAACATACATCTGTATGGATTTTGGCTTTATTAAAACTTAAAGATATCTTGCTTACTTATCCATTAATAATATATCAGCATCCTATGGCTGACACTTCCCTTGACACTGCTTTCCAAGTCCAAAATATTTAAGTGATTTATTTCACTAGACTCATCAACGACTACCTCAAGTGTGCTTTATGAAACTGTCCAGTGAGAGTCCAAAAGTGAATATTCACTCATCTTACACCCACAGCTTTGTACATTCTCAAAAAGTCATTCAAAATTTTGTAATACATAAATATTCCTCGCTAACTCTTTTAAATGAATGCTGTATATTTTTTCCAACTTTATAAAGTTCTTCAATGATGGTTTTATCCTGAAGCTATTCTCTGTATGGTAGTACAACAAATTACGACACCTTGATTTTAGTGCTACTGAAAGAGCAAAAATAGGTTCCTCATATTCATGAAACTATGGATAAGTTTGGTAAATTTATAAATGCCTCCGGTGAAGAACCTTATCAACTAGCCCATAGATTGATATTAGTGATGGGAAGGTTCCTCAATTTTCTGGTTCAGGTTCTCGGTTCTTCAATTCAGTTCCTGGTTCTCGGTTCTGATACCGGTTCTTGTAGTGGCTGACACTAAACTTGCACATTCCCTGCTCATACTTGTTTAAGGACTTTGAGAATAAGTGAGTAACCAACTAATTAAATTTGTCTCAAGATTTCTGCGAAAACTGAGTCTTTCACCGTCATTAAAATTTTTTTCTAAAACTGATAACCTGGTTTCTTTACTTAGTTCGCCATTGCAAAACAAAAACATGGTACATCAGAAGTATTTATGCAGAGTTAAATACACTAAAAATATGCCAAATGAATTTTTTTTCATCATAAAACCCATATCAGTAATTTGCAATAGCTGAGTATTTTTGATTTCATAAGTTGTATAACTGTATGTTTCTTTGTATTGTAGAATAGTTGAAAATTCATCCTGAGTTGTCCGCTCATTCCGTTTACGTGTTACAAATCCGTTTTTTTATGCATCCGTAGTTTGTATAACAGGCCTAACAGTTGGGCAGTAGCTCAAAGCCTAGCACAGTCCTGGCAAAACCAAAATTTATAATGTTCCCTACTACAATGAATTCCCATTTAAAATCCAGCCTTGGACTGGCCAAATTTATTTTAGGTTGTGCTTTATTGTTGATACAACAAAGCCTTTGCAATATTGGAACACTTTTCCATGTCACATTAACATTATTCGCTTGCAAAAAAAGATGCATCGCTGCAAGAAACCATTGAAATGATGTGTTTAAATACAGTCAGATTAGCCAACACACCTTCAGCAAGACGTAATGAAAAAATATTCTTTTGTGTAGCAAGTGAGAAATAATGACGCTCTTGTATGGTGCAGGTTTTCTAAATTAAATTACGAAACAGATTACTACACCACAAAAACTGCATTAAAAGTTTCAAATTTTGTCGCATCCCAATTTACGATTGCGTATCTTGCAAGACTTTCAGATTTGTTGCACTGAATCCTCTGTCTGTACGGGCTACATCGAGGCCAATAGTGTACTTTTTCTTTGTTTGTATTCCGATGTACCACCAAGACCAAACTACTCGTTGCGAATCGTAATGACTCTGTCACAGATGTGGATACATTTTAATTAAAATATTAATACACGAGGATGCTAAATGATGGTTTTATTTTTGTGTTGAACATAAACAAAGCCAAAAAGGTACTGTGCATGGTAGCGCGTACCGGCATAAAGTCGTAGCCACGGGATCAACATTTTTGGCAGCATACAACAGGATAACCAGAACATTTATTAGTGTTGTGTTTATTTATCATTAAAGTGCAATTACAGTACATTACTATGGTACTGCGAGCAAAGATTTAGACCTCATTTAGTAGCAAAAATAGGAGTAAACAATTACTTTATACAAATGTGTAACTACCTAGTAGACAAGGTAGGGTTTGACTGATACAGATAACCAATGGCATAATCACGTCGGTTCCGGTTCGGTTGCTTCAAGAATCGCTGGTTCCAAGAAACTTATCGCCCCATCAATAATTGATATGCAAAGTGGGCAAAAAATTTTCTCATGAAAGACAAAAAGAGAATCGAAGACTTCCTTCTTCCATGGGGTCAATGATAATTTTTTTCCATCACATATTCGCATAAGGGTTTTCCTTCTCCTAGTTTTTCCTTCTCTTGGATATTCCACTTACACTATAATTTTAGTACTTGAGTTACCTAACTCAACGTAGTGTCTTTAAGTTAACAGCCTCTTCAGGATTTGAGGAAGCGGCATAGGTCAATTAATAGTGCTGCTAGATCCATTACATAAATCATCAAATTTATATCAGAACTGCAAGCCAGGAGTGCTCTAGCTTCAGGTTCGTGAAAATTTTCTCTTCTGCATAAACATAAACCCTATTATTCCTATTACATTATTCTTCACCAGGAGGCATTTCTAAGTCTTAGACATGAGGGTCTTGCATAAATGTGTAAGTAATGTATCTGTGCCCTCCCACCCATGTTCAAAAATTTCTTGAAAACCAATGTAGGACTACCACAAACATTACACAGATTATACAGAGTGACTGTTACAATTGACTGGTGATGACGGCAGCAGCAACGGTGTGTATCAATTGATTATTTTACAGTATTTTGTATAATTTAATTGCCACCTGAATTTTCATTAGTGTTTTCCATTTAGTAATAAAAACACAATGCTATTTGTTTGTGGTCTCTTCTCCCTTTTTTTTTTTTTGGGTTGTAATTTAACTACAAAAGGTTATGAGTAGCATCATTTGAAGCTGAACAATACTACTGCTGATAATTTCCATATGTAAGTTACAGTTACCATACTCAGCTCCTTCACTCAGCCAGCCTCCACTCGTGTCACCAACTTAAGGACACGGGGGACAGTCCTTTTGGAATTGTCGTGCCATTGCCAAGGACGTGTGAGCCCTTCCAAATTGGGCAGATTTACACCCGGGATGCCTGATCTGTCCCAGTCTGTTCCTTGGGGTCACAGGAATAAGGCCACGGTTGTACTTATGGGGCTGTAGTTAATAATATGGGGCTCCCTTCGCTGCTTGGGAGGGCCCAGTTCCCCTCCTCACCCAATGGGTAATGAGAAGGGTACACACAGTAGTCCACCGCTAGCGCAAGTCATTATCAGGAGACCTCTAATACACAACAAGGGTATCTAGTGCCTGCAGACAGGCCTGCCTCTAGTGCGCAGTTACATGCTACAGAGCTCTCTACTGAAGGGTGACAACTGTCTCAGAGACCACTGTAGCCAGTGTCTTGATCAAAAGGTGTGCCTTTAATCCCTCTAGGTGGAACTGCCTCATGCACAGTCAACCTCCCCATTTTATATAAGGCATGATGCATGAGTAGAGATGGAAAAGGAAGAGCAGATAAAACTTCCCATAGGCATAACTGAGTATGGTGAACTAGTCGTCCATACATGCAACAGTCACTCCAGGGGAAATGGGAAGGTGCCACCTTTTTGCCTACAAAACCCATTCATCCATACACATAGGCTGGGAACAATGCAAGGCATTTGAAGGATTAAAATGCAACAGGGTGAGCTGAACTAGTCATCCACACACATCAATTGATCCTGTTGGGACAGAAGGCTGTCCTATCCTTCAAATCCTCTCATCTGCACACTCACAAACAAGGGTTTGATGTGGCACAGGTACATTTTGACAATATGCTCCAGTGAGCATTTCCTCAAAGACCCTCTTATCCACACACCCTTCCACAAATACCAGGTGCAGCATGGGGGGTTGAGAGAAGCACATTGGCCATGTTGCCCAGAGGACCATGGCAATCTGGCTCTCTTTACTGATCTGAAAGTTTCCTCCCAACTAAGAGAAAGTATGTAATAACACCTATATCTATCTGTGGCAGACAGCCAAGCCTCTCCTCTATGACCGACCATGAGAACTTCCAATGTGTGAGACTACCTCAAGCACTCTTTGACTATTTCCTAATACACTGATTACGGTCGACTCTCGATCTATCGTTATTCAGAGGACTGCCAAAAAAGTCCATAGATGCAGGATTTCAGTAGATGAGGGTTCTGACATGTACATAAATAAAATACAACTTATAACCTATAAAACTTTATGTTGAGTATAGTAAGAACTGTACATTATCTGTGAATACAGTTTAACTAATAAACACAAGAATAATCGGAATTTTTGAAAAAAATATTATTGTAAATAATAAATTAAAAAACCTTTCACCTAAACTTGTTTAAAATTTAAATAAAGTAAATAAAGAAAATAACTTCTCAAAATACAGTATATAAGTGATTGTAATCTGACACCAAATGCAAACTGACCTAAAACTTCCAAATCCTCTGAAAATGTTAATAATATAACACAAAATGCAAGTCAAATTTTGGATGTCCGGTGCGGGCTCTATCCACTGAGAGTGTGGAGAAGTTATCGATCGGGCAGCGAGTACACGGCGGCTGATGGACGAGGGATGGGTGGCGCCATGCTATATGTTGCAGACAACTTGTGCGCGTGCAAATGTCTGTCTTTTAAAGTAATTAATTATATCTTACTACAAAGAAAACTTGTAATTTTGAGACATAAATGAATAAATAAGGCAATTAAAATTGATTTCTTCACTGTCTAATAATTAAACATTCAAAACCACGTCCTCTGATTTTACCTGTCGTAAGTTAGACTGCACTCGGCTCAGTGCTTACCTACCCATTATTAGATGGCAAAAGGTTACTTACAATTTATCAGTTTATTCAAAAGATGTGCTCTATTGAAATAAATTAATATAAATCCTCCGATTTCCCTGCAGAAATTACTGAAAATTAATTTTACACTTATAATACAACTCAATCTATGTTCAAACAATTTTTGGTGTCAAGAGGAGTTCAAGTATATGCTTCTGGGCATATAATTTTATTTGTGAAGATGCTGCCCCTTAAGTTACATAAATATTATGTTTTAAAATCATGAAATCATTTGCTTTGAAATACAAGTGATGATGGGTGCAACTATCTTGAGTGACGTGTAATCTTGGTAAAATTACGTTCGCCAAGCGCAGTTTATTTGCTCTGCTGCCAGTGGGGCGGTTTGTGAAGTGAAGGCAAGGCAAGTGAAACAGGCATGGCCGAGATAGAGTGAGAGAGGATGTGCTTTATCTTTTGCTAGCAGAAAAAAAAAGGGGGGGAGGGGGAGAGAGGATGCTAGGTCGCCACGCTCATTGCTATGGGTAATCACTTCCTCTCTCGTCAGGGGGCAGACTCACTCGCATGCCGCAGTTAGTGTCAACAGGTGTTGGGAAGACAAGACATTAAACAGCGCGCTGCAGAGCAGTTATAAACGGTGGTGCACATGACGTTTTTCACATCCAGTTACTACACGTTTGCATTAACAACCAGCTTAAAAACAATATTAGGTGAAGGGACCTGAAATATACTTTGATCAATACTCCATGCGATAAACAATACAAGCTGTTTATGTTAACATTATTTACATAGGGATTTTGCAGAGACCACGGAAAATTTTTGGTGGATGCGGTTTATCGATACATGCAATAAGTATACATTGAGAGTCGACTGTACTTAACTGTCTTCTCACAATGAGTGACATAATATTACTGATGTCAAAACATTAACTACCTGCACCTCTGTCCATCCAATCTCACCAGGGCTTCTGTATGAAATAAAAATTTCCAATGTACATAAATATTATTTTAAAAAATTCAGTCATGCACATAAAATAGGTTTTTCTTGCAATCATGAACTAGTAAATCCTAAACAACTTTTGTGTTTCAGCTTCTTTTATCTGGAAACTTTTACAAATGTACACAATTAATTTTTCCACTCAATGCTTTGTTCTATTGGAACCCTAGGGTCTTGGAGACTAGTGTCACTTATCCAGTGGTTAAGCCAACTATGTAAAAAAAACATACATACACTATCTCATTCTCTTTCATTTTCAGCCTCTCTAACTCAAGCTTAATCTCATATTGTCTGTCTGTACTTGTCTATCTTATTCTCTTTCTCTCTGGCTGTATGTGTGTTTTTTCTCTTCTATCTCTCCACCTGTTCAAGTCTGTTACTCTGTGCCCATCTGAGTCTCTCTCCCTCTGTCTGCATTTGTCTCTCTCTGCATCCTTACATACACGTATGTATGGTGTGTGTTTGCTTGCACACATGCATGTGTGTGAATTAAACTTGGTTCTGAACTCACTAATGGTGGCAACTATCATTTAGTAATCATCTGATACACTCAGAATATGGCTACATACTTTGCCCGCACTCTCAGTAAGAGACGACCTCTTTTCAGTCTGTATATCTGAACATTCCGCCAATGATTCAACAGCAGCATTCAAACCATGTATTACGGAAAAGTCTCCTTGTTGGTGCGCCCTTGGAGGGGTGCCAGCTGCTGCCAGCCCACTCAGTATCTGTAACCAGAAATTAAAAAAAATGTCAATGACTTTTAATTGTAAAACATTTAACATTTAACATTCTGAACACAGAATACCAATAACTCTAAGAGTCAAAAAATGTATTAATGGGACTGTTCATGCAATAGTATGGACACATTTAGAAGCTTATGGTTCAGATTCTAACCACATGCAGAGGGGTATTATTCCAACATACACTGGTGTCCAAAATTAAAGTAAAAGATAGCCATCTTTCCTGTGAACATTAGATAGTATTAGGCAATATTGAAATGGACATAAATAAATATACACCTATATTCTGAAAAGCAGATGGCATTACTATCCTCTTACAACCTTGAAATCAATGACATCACTGCCCATATCAAATGGTGTGCATAGTGTTTACTGCCTAAATTAGTCCAATTGCAATGTTCATTGTGTACACATTCAGCTATGGCACAGAGAAGACGCCTGGAAGACTCAATGTTTTGGAGGGCAATAGGAAAAATGTAAACTGGACAATCTCCATCTGATGCAGCCAGATGGCTTGATGTGCATCATTCTGTTGTTTCTCAGGTGAGATTTAGCATTCAGACCCGTATCTCGAAGACCACGGCAAAGACGATCAAGAGTGACATCAGAAAGAAAGGTAATTTGGCCACAAGGGCCAAGATAGTACCACCATACTGCACAGCAGCTGGCACCTGACCTCACGGCATCCCCTGGAACATTTGCATTGAGGCAAACTGAGTACATATGGCATAGGCAGAGAGGACTTTATTGTCTGAGACCTGCTGTAAGCGTATTCCTGATGCATGTTTGCAGACAAAAACATCTACAGTGGAGCCATCAACATGTTCATTGGACATTCAAACAGTGGGTCTATGTTCTCTTTATGGATGAGACATGTTCATATCTGGAGAGAACCTGAATCATGATGTCGGCCCTCAAAGTGGTAAGAGACAGTGGCGGCTGCTGAGGGAAGGCTGTGGGGTGCAGCCCTCCTAATAAACTCTCAGAATGCAGACCTCTACTTATCTGCTACTCAGCAAATAATACTGCATACGAACATGGAGGTTATTTCCCAACCAATGTACTTGAGATGGACAAGACTCTTTGTCATGAGAGAGAAATATTTTTGGAAATGTCGAGTGGTAGGGCTGCAGATTCTTCACCCCAAAGTGGGTGGAGCGAGAAGAGGGAGATGGCCGTAACAATAGACTAGGGGTGCTATGGGAGGGAGGAAACACTTAAGAGGCTTGTCACTTTTCAGCGAATAACATGCTGTAAATCACAGAGAGCAGCGTGCGCCACTGCTCACACACAAAAACATTTTCCTGGAACTTGACAATGTTACCAAAACTGGAACTTCGAATTCCACTGTTTAACAGAATGTGTTCTACAGTATGTAGGCACACTTTTACGCTCCTTTGCAGTTATTAAACACATTTCTTAACAATGCTTGTGTTTATTTTGAATAGTTTTTATTTATAATTACTATTCAAACTCGCATGAGCTTCAAATATAGTGTGTAATATTCTGAATAAGTTTGTTGTTAATGATGAACCATGAGCATCGGTCAGACGCAGGGTTGAATTGCTGTTAATTTCGTGTTATGTAAACTTGTAAATAATGGACAGTTCAGTGAGTAATATTTTAAACCTCATTACCACAAAGATTTTGAATTATGAGAATAAACTAGAGCTTAAGAATTTAGGACCAGCAAGGCCACAGTTAAATATAACTCAACAACAAAGCTAAGGTGGTAAACTCAGTTGTTTGTATATACAAAAATTCAACATAAGTACATACAATTTCGCGGACTGGCTATGCGGGTGTGAAGTTAGTAATGCACTGTTTTGTTTCATTTGTTTGCTAGTGAAATCTAATGATCTTGTGTGAACTGTCTATGGGTTAAAATATTTGAATCATTTCAGAGACAAAGATAAAAGACATAAATCACATTCACAACATATAAAAAATGTCATAAAATTTTCAGTGATTGGTAAGATGAATATTCATTGCCAGTTAGATAGTGCGTACAGGTTGAAGAATGGATTTTGTTTACAAATATATTAATTAAGATATGCCAGTTTCATTTTCTAATTTAAATTTGGCATGCATTTTGTATGTACTGTATGTAAATTAGTATGTACCTCTCATCGTCTCATGTAATTTACCACACCATGTAGGTACTGGTTGGAAGGCATATAACCTACACAAACTAAAAAAAAAAAATTCCTGTGCTAGTGATTAGATCTGAACCGGTGGCCACAGTCTGTTGACCATTACAAATCAAGCAATGATGCATTTTTCTTCAAACAACCACATTTAATTTTTATATTTAGCTACGTAAGCTACACTTAGAGAAGCCTGTTGTACAAAATTTATTTATCACTGTGCCTATTTAAAAAATGATATTTGCAATGATCTGAGTTAGGATCGCCACAGCCCTCCCAGTTTCAAAAGTCACCAGCCGCCACTGGTAAGGGACTAATATGGAGGTGGATCAATAATGATGTGGGGGGACTTTATTATGGCAACCACACAAACACCTCTCCATGACATATGAGTAAACTGGCAAGATTTAACTGCTGTCAGATATTGTGATGAGATCTTGGCACCCTATGTTCAGTTGTTTTGTGGGTCCAGACTTACTACTGATGGATGATATTGCTCAGCCTCACAGAGCACAGCTGGTTGATGTCTTCCTGGAAACTGATAATATTGTGTGCATGGACTGATCTGCTCACCCTCCCAACTTAAATCTGATAGGGCATGTGCTTCACTTTTGAATCCACCAATCACTTTCCCAGACTTACAAGCTACCACAAATTGCAACTGATTACATTCAGAGCATGCCAAATCAATGTCAGGGCTGCATTGCTGCCAGAGGTGATTTCATGCCACATTGAGCAGACGTAACTGGTTTTCTGGATGTGTGTGAAAGTGACTAACTTTCGAAAAGCAGAACATGTGTTGAGTTTTCCTGTTGGTGCATCAAGAAATGATATTACAGTGTTTACTTTGTTTATTCTTTGTAATTTTAAATCACCCAATACCATATTATGACAAAATGATCACTGGAGGGTTGGATGTATCTGTTGCTTTAACTTTGGACACCAGTATAGTTTCCCCATCTTCATTTCAGGCGAATTCTTGCACGCCTCATGTCAAAATAACAATTAGTCACTGTGTGTTCCAGCCGGGAATCAAACCCAGTTTGCCTCCATGACAAGGGAAATCAGGTTCTGTTTTAAATATCAAGATCTGAAATATTACCTACAACATTGCCCCACTAACAGTGACCCTGGAGAATGCACTCAAGGACATGGAAAAAGTATCTTCTTCTCAATGCTGTATCTACAGAGTGGATATTGACAAATCTCAATGGAAGAAAACTCTAAGCCCTCAACTACTTCCTTCACTATGCCAGTGCATACTTATTACTCTGTGTAATAGTCTTCAAAATGATGGAAAAACACTTTAAGACCTTCCAACAGTTATAGGCTGTTGAGATACTAATATATTACTATGGGACTTCTGTTTTATCTGGACAAATACATTGTTCATCCTTTTGGGAAAATGAGCACAACTTCAGTTCACAGCTGAAGTGGTTAGCAATGCATAATTTGATCTGTCACTTGAAGAGATGCTATTTTAGCAATCACTATCTTTAATAGTGAGTCTTTATTGTCGCATCAAAGGTAAAGAGATAAAGCTTAAGCTGGTGATTTTGGAGACTACAGCACTACACTATGATAGTTATTTTAGGTATTGCTCCAAAAATAAGTTCCGTTTTTTCCCACAATTTCTTCAGGCATAACATTTGTCTGTGGCGTATTACCAAACATTCTTAAAAACAAATTCACAGAAGTCACACTGTATTTATATAACTATGATAACCAAAAGCTAAATAACAATATTCAATCTGTAGGGACTTGTCATTTTAAGTCTTGCCACCAAAGAATGCATTAAAATTAGTAAAATATTCAATTAAATGTATTGTATAAATTAATTTTTGTGAAAAACAGCTTTATTTGGTATGAACAGTATTAATTTTATTCAGATTTCTTTTTTAAAATAAAACAGTTTTTATTCAACAAAAATTACAAGTATACTTTTTGTCAAGAATTATTTTCATGTCTATCTTATTTTGATTTTTCATGATGCATATTAATGGTGCAGCTTACTTTTAAAACAATCTGGTACTACATTACAAAGCTCTCAGTGGAATCATATAGCCAATAATCAAATGTACCTACCAAGTGTCAGAATTCCCGTCTGCCACAGGCACGTAAGTGGTTGAGTGGTGCTACTCTTTTTAACCCAGTCCCAACTATATCTCTAAATTGATGACCTGATAATCTTAAATAGGGCCATAAAAATACAGCTAAACACCTGATGTACTTAATAACAAGACACTGACTTACATTTTGTAAATTTTGCTGCTGTGGGCTCCATGAGTTCAGAACATGTGGTCCTGAATCACTAACGACAAAGCGAATCTGTAAAATGTAAAAACAAATATAGAAAAAGAAAATTAACATTACTAGAAGTAAAAATTAAAAATTATTTACACACTGTTTCATGGTCTCGGATGTACACGTATATAAGCCAGTTTTTACAATATTAGACATTCAATCTCCACGGAACTAAATAATATTAATAAATACTTTGAAAAACTTAAAAATCTAAAAATTGCCATACCATCATTATGAACATATCACAACAATTTGAGAAGTATAAACAAAGCATTCAAAGCAACCATAGTAAAATCAACAGTGTCAACTAGCCCAAACTTGGCGGTCAGATGAGAACATGGGTGAATCACATCAGAAGTTCTGGTGGTAAGCAGGTTATACCATCATAGAATCATTGTATGTTCCACGACATGACACCCTGAGGCTTAATTGGGGGCTTACTAAGTGCATTCACAAATCATTGTCAACCCCCTTCACTACTAATAATACAGATTTTGAGAGAGGGAGTCTCGGGTACAGGGGTGCACTTGGTGCTGTTTCTCAGGAAGACCCAACCCTGGTCAGGCACGATGTATGCTGAGTAGATCTGTGCTCTAGTGTTTCCTGTGGTTTGCCTCTACTGAACATCTTGTACCTATCTCTGAGCAAAGTAGAATAAAAAGGGGATAGTTAAAAATCCCATCTTCATGGGGAAAACTATTTGAATGGCCAGCAGTGGCGAGGGTGACCACCTACAGTGGAATCTTAACTGATATCTAGATGTTTATTAACCTCACAGGTATGTCCAACACAATCTGCAGCACCTGAAAGAGTTGTCTGCTCTAATGACACCAATTCCACTGTTAGGCTGCAGCCAGGTCTCTCCCTAGGGAAGGGTTGGGACAAATCCCCAAATGATACACTGCACAACTAACCAGGACAGATTTATAAAAACTTTATAGTACACGTATTCTCAAAATTTTTTAATAATTATTTTTTAAAATGATTTGTAAGTATACACTTGTCATATACACGACACTACTTCATTCCCACTAGCTGCTTGAGATTAAGTGAAACTCAAAATTGATCAGTAACTGCCTGCAAATGTAATACTTTTTATATAATTTGATTCTGTAAGAGAACTAGATTCCCATAGTTTTTGTCAGCCATGTGTAGCACCAGGTCCAGCAAATGGTATTCTCAGCGTGAAAGGAAGGTATATTCCCAGTGGTGTCTTATCAGGGCAAACAAGGCAAGCAGTGCTTGCCTAGACAGGTTCCTGACAATGTTCTGTTTAAAATAAATATTTAATTAAAAGTTATGTTTACTTGAACGTAACTTCGGTTCATGCAGTTAGGTGTATACTTTTCACATTTTACTCCGGAGCTAACAATGTACTTTCAAAGAAGTGAACTCGACAAGCAAACCACAGTGTTTGAAAGCACTGTCAGTACTGCTTTTAGCAGGTACACTTCTGCAGTAGTTTCCAGGTGGATGGAGGTGGTGACAGGGTACAACTGTCGTAAGAAGGGGATTGGCTGTGTGAACCTGTGTTAGAAGCTATGAAGGTAGTGTTTTCTTGCCAAACTGAAGTGGACATAGCCGATGCTGGCCAGTTGCGGGCAGCTGGCATTGTGGTTTACAGGTACAATATCATTACACGAGATTTGTGTGTGGGCAAGTTCACAGGTGTACAAAATAACCATGTTGAAACGGTGCTGCGGCATCGTCCTAATTTGTACCTTTAATGATTGTCGAATTACAACGCGATGAGGCTTGATTTCCCACTCTTTCTTCCTTTCAATGCCCTACCCTGTTTCTCCTCCTCACAATTTTTTAATCAACGGGGCAGAAGTATTATATTGCTGTGCATGCTTGCCCCCATTCTATTCTCCACCTCTGTTGACCAGCAGCCATGTCGAGCTAGGAGCAGCATGATTTTAGACATCTTTTAATTTATTTTGAGGCACAGCACACTACGACACTCTGATATTGTCAGTGATACGAATATTGTATAGTGGTTCTCTATACTATTTATCAAGAACGAACGTTTGCCACCTCTAACACTTTACGGCCAAACAGTGAGGGGGAAGGGCGGACAGGCCTGGAGGGTATCGCTAGTGCCCCATGGAGAAGGGGGCGAGTTATGATCGCCGACCCCCTCCCCCCCCACTGTGCCCAAAGGTTAAAGTTCATGTATACAATAACAGTTAGGTTCGAATGAACAATAATTATCATATGCAAGTTTATATACCCATTTGTAGCATACCCTCAAGTCTTAAGTCGTAATTTTTAAATCTTAATGTTCCCACTGCAACTGCAGGACAGGATGTGCAAACGAGCACTGATAGGCGTGAGGGAGCATGTGCTTGAGTTCCCAGACGACACTGTACCATAAATACTAATTCATACAGTTACCTGTTTCACCAACGGAGACTTAACCTGTAAATTCCGTGGGCCGCAGAATGGGATGTGCGAGCAAATGCCGACAAGTGCAAGCGAGCACATGCCGGAGTTCCCAGACAACATTGTACCATAAATACTAATTTGTACAATTACCTTCTTCACCGAAGGTGGCTTAGCCCGTGGATTACGCGGGTCCATTCACTGGTTTATATTTACTCAAGAACTAATGCTGGCAAGAGGGGAAACACTAAGTTGTGGATACTGAGCATATTATTTAGTAAAGGGCATTAGGGTCGTAATTTGGTGATTATATGAGTAGTGTCTGCTAATTTTGTGGACATGCATTGGATAGTGGATTTTCTAAATTAAGTCTTGTTGCACCTTCAAAATTGTCTTTTCAAATTAACTTCAATTTATCAGTTTGGTGTGTTTTGAAAGAGTTTCGTAAAATGAGTAGGTTTTGTGCTTGCTGCCAACCCATTTGGCCCTGCCCGGGCAAGCTTTATTTGCGTCGCCAATCACTTCCACAGCTTTCCCGTTATATTTTTTAATGTGTGTCCTCTATAAATTTTTACGGCTGGGTGCTTTGGTAGAGCTGGAAAGTAATAGCTGCCTCCCAGTTGATATATGAATTTTAATCAAACTTTTAATATAATTTTAATTTGTGGTTTTTATAATTGGAGTGCTTTAAAGACCCTGCGCTGGTGCCACTTCACATCTTTTTAAAATGGTGATGATACAAATCTACGTTGCTTTTAAATAAACATGTTTTTAGGCACATCAGCATAAAATGCCAAATAATTATTACATTATCAAACACGAGTCTTGGCGTGTTTTCATGAAGGTAAAATTGGATGGCCACGAATTCTGTGGCATGGTCTGTAATAAGTGGTTACTGTGCTATTTCAAAAACATTTACTTTTTTTAAATGTTGTTCATTATCAGGAATTGTGAATCAATAAGCCCTATTAAAGAATTAATATTGTATAACCTTTTTGCCAAGAGTTCTCTCATGATTAAAGGTGCCCTCAAATTATTGTCATTAATCTGATGTTTTGCATATCACAGGTTGACGTCGCCCTCATTGCCCTGCTTGGGAGGCATTTCTATGCTGCTCGCTCATGCACCAGCAATGTACAGCCATGCATGAAGTGCATGGGTCCTGATGTTGTTCACACTGAATGGGTTAATGAACCATCCCGTGACCCTAACGACCCGCCTTGGCAAGAGTAAACAAGCGTATATTGTGGTAAAGTGCTGTGATCCCCCAAACGCAGAGACTAAAGTAAACACGGGCAAATATTATTTCCAGTTTGCTTTCCTTGTGTGAAGTGATAATAGTTAAAGACTGCCCGACCACATGGCTTGCATAGTGAAACAGCCTACAATTGATAACACTCTAAAATCACTATATAATTTTTAAGTGTTCATGCTGTAATTCTTTTAGTTCTAAAAGGCCATATTCTTCCAATTTTATGTGAAGTAAAACGTAATTAATCTTGGTAGTTCCAGCAGACGCCATGCCAAGCGCCCAAACATGAATTCCTACTTGATTCACTAAATTAATAACTTAATTTAATTAAGTGTAAAGAGCTATTTTGACGTCTAGCATTTTACGTAATTTTGATATGATTTCTTATTTATTGTGCAAGCCCGTTCAGGTTTTTTCCAGCGAACTCAATTTCCCAGACATGCATAGCAACAGAGACACAAAACTTTTAATATGAATTATGTGTCAGAATTAATGCCTTAATTCCTCACAGTGTTTTGCTGTGCTTGTTTCTGTTTTGTACATGTATTTGAGTGTTCATGTATAAATTTGGGTTTCCCTAATGGAGTTGGCGGGAGATCTCCATTAGGTAACAGCATCTTCGCACCATCTTCCTCAGTCTAGTTCGGCGAGCCAAGGAGGGTGCACACGTTCACATCGTGGGGGAACTTGCACCATTTTGCCTGACCAAGTAGCTGTCATAGTAAGTGTGTTTTAATCTGGAACATTTAATTCTTTTCTTTTCTCACCTGTGCTCCCACTCTCCTCTCTGTAGACTCGCGACCCTGGAGATTTTACCTTTCTTAATTCCCCATGAGCTAACCATTGTTTTTATCCATGTCTGCCGATGGCTGGCCTTTACACCATGCCTGCAGTATTCAAGGGATTTTGTATCCGTGATTATATGTGTGATCTCACTCATTCAATATACATAATTGCATTGTTCCTAGTCTTTAATATTAATTTAACATCGGGTTGTGGACCACTCCAAAAAGAAAGTCCACGTATACATACCTGTTTCCCTCATCTTAGTTCCTTCTTTTTGTAATTTTTATAATCCCATTCTAATTATTCCTAAATTTTGAGTTCGGCATTTCAGCAGGAGGTTCTGATGGACTGGCTGTCACCGTCATTTAACCCTCTCTGAGCACTAAAGAAGACGCCCAACTCTTGGTGCTAGGTGATGTACCTGGCTGACCACTGATGTCATCCCGGGGATGGACTTCTTCGTGATGTTTTGTCACCAAGAGACAAAGAATTGTTTGTAACTGTTTGTCAATGGCTTGGTGATCTTTGCACTATTCTGAATTCTGGGAAACCATCCCATTTTCTACTTCAAGATTTCTCTCTACTCTTCAATAAGTGTAACTCTGCCCTGTGATTTGTTTGTGATGTGAGACTGGCTGGCCAGAGTGCAAATAGAGACAGGGTGAACTTAACATATGAGGGACGTTCAGGGGAGGGTGTTGAGTCGGTGCTGCTAGATCATCATAATTTGTAACAATAGTCTGCTTACAGAACTATGAGGCTTGCTCCTTGGAGACTTGGTTTCCCCCTCCTTCTTCCTTTCAATACCCTACCCTGTTTCCCCTCCACGAGTGCATCACAATTTTTTAACCAGGGGGCAGAAGTATTATATTGCTGTGCATGCTCACCCCTGTTCTATTCTCTCCCTCCGTCAACCAGCAGCCACATCGTCAAATTACGAGCAGCATGATTTTCAACATCTTTTAATTCACTTTGAGACACAATGCACTATGGCATCTGATACTGTTACTGATAAGAACGTTGTATAGTGATTTATATTTACTCAAGAATGAGTGCCGGTGAGAGGGAATTTAACAGTAAATGGTGGAGACTGAGCATATTATTTAGTAAAGGGCATTTAGAGTCATAATTTGGTGATTGTTTAAGTAGTGTGGGCTAATTTTGTGGGAGTGTAGTGGTTAGTGAATTTTCTAAACTAGATCTCGTCATACCTTCAAAATAGTCTTTTTGAATTAACTTCAACTTTATAAGTTTGGTGTGTTTGAAAGCATCTTGTAAAACGAGTACCTAGGTTTTGGGCTTGCTGCCACCCCATTTGGCCCTGCCCAAGCAAGCTTTATTTGCATAGCTACTCACTTCCACAGCTTTCCCTGTTGCATTTTTTAATGTGTGTCGTCTATAAATGTTTACGGCGGGGCACTTTGGTAGAGCTAAAAAGTAATAGCTGCCGCCCAGCTGATATATGAATTTTACTGAAACTTTTAACAGAATTTTTTTCATATTCATGGTTACCGTTAGGTATTCTTGCTCAAAGTGCAAGTACTAAAATTCCAACAGTCACACACAACAATAAAAAAAAAGTTAGGGCAAACATTTATGAAAAACACACATCACCCCTGATTGCACTATAACATTATTCCATTTATCCACCTACAATCTTCACAAACTTAATAAATCTCTACAAACTTCAAAAGAAAAAATGTTACTATAAAGTTTGCAACACATAGAATAATACAACTAGTTAAGTGTTCTTTACAACACTGAAAAGTACAAGTACAAATACACAATTCAACACTATTACTTGTAAATGTTTCAATAACATCACCTTACAAAATTATAAAATTATCTAATTTTTTCTCAAGTCTTTTTAAAACTCCTAACTTTTTCCTGTTACTCCAAATATTCATAGTTCAACTGTATTTAAATCCATTCCTCACTCCACTACTCATTTAACATTACCAGTTCATGAACAATTATCATTTTTGACATTGGTTTATATAGAACCATACTATCTTTTACCTCTTTTTTTACCCATTAATATCTTACATTGATACACTGACATGTACATATCCTTTTCTTCTACAAAAAAATTAACCTCTTTATTTTATACTAATAATTTTTTATCTAATAACCATCTACTGGCTAGCAAACAAACATTTCACTCACCTTAATAATGTACTACTTGTTGCCCATTCCCAAAAAAAATTACACTTTGCACCATATCCTGTACACAAAATAACCCTACTTTCTTTTCACGTCATATACTTATTTTAAAAAATAACCATGACACTAAACACTTTACCTTATCATTCTTATTTTAACCAAATACTTAAAAACACCTTAATATATAAATATTATCTCACTGTAGCATAAACTTATTAAAAAACATCACCAGAAAAATAGTAAAAAAAATTATACACAAAAAAATGTTAAAACCTAATTATTTACTTTGCAGTACGTCTGTCCTTATTTAGTTATTTTTTTCTTGTCTTTCTCCATAACATTCTCACATTGTGTTACCATTTCCATAACTTCTTTCTCACAATCTTCTTCCTACTGTACCTTAACAATTTTCTTTTTCCCTACTGTCTTAAATTTACTCCCCTTATTCCTCTTTTCTTTATTTCGAACATTTTTCTTAACCCCCCATATCTGAATTTTCCTTTCATTTACTACAATTCTCATTGACACATTTTATTCACAACAGTACGGTATACTATTTTCAAAATTATCAATTTACCACAGCATTTGATTTTCAATGAACAAAACTATGAAACCTATAACCTTTTACTTTCGTTATTACATTCTACTCTACTATAGTCACAATCTGTAATAACGTCTACATTTCTACACTTTGTACGAAACTCTTCACTTACATCATCAGTAACAAATTCTACATTTATATACTATTTACTTATATTGTCACAACCAGTAATAACATTTTATTTTCTACCCTCTGTATTAATCTCTTCACTTACCTCGCCACATTTTTTTGTAAATTCTAATTACTGTTCATCAAATTTTCTTGTTAGCTCCTGAAACCCATTTTTCATTTGTGCCCTAAATTCCTGAAACTAGTTTTTTTAACTCGCTTATCTCCATCTTTGATTCTGCCCTTTGGTTAGTATATAATTTTATGAGCAAGTTTATTTGCTCACTCATGTCCGGCATTTCTGTTCTCTGATTGTCCCCCTTCGATTACCCAGTACTGAACCTGAAGGGATCAATTCTGCATTAACCAAATTTACGTCTGTTTCCTGATTTAACAAACCATCAAACCCTATAAAGTTCTCCTCTGTGCTTATTCAGCCTTCCCCTTTTGTCAGCCATTCTGAATACATATGTATGAATACACTAATTTACTAGTGCCATTCTAAAGAACGTTTTAACACAAAAAACAGGAACAGAACACCAACAACAAAAACTGGAAATTAGATTTAACCAAGAATGAAGTTAAAATATTATCACCATAACCTATACATAAAATAATTATAAAAAAAAATCATGACTAATTTGGACTGATGGCTTCTGGGATGACTTCTCGATGAACGCATAAATACTTTGTACTCTGCTGCAGGTGGTTGTATGTTGTTTGTACCTGGATTCTTCATTGTTCTTTACCCTACTGGAACAATGGAATGCTGGACACTGGAACCTGGAATGGAACTCTGAAGCTTCCCTTACAGCTCACTTTTTGCCAACTCGTTCGTTCGGAACTGCCTTTGACGTTGTGATTAATGTTCTGTTGCTCCATTTATACACTGCATCTTCAATTGTGTTAAACCGAGCCCTGTAGTAGGACAGTATAAATTTACTGCATCTTCAGTTGTGGTTATTCATCCTGTGGTCAGGCACCATTAATGTAATGTGGCTAATGCTAATTAATAGCCCCATGGTAGTTGTCAATAAAAAACAACTGTACATTACAGCCAGAGTTCACTCTTGTCAGTCGAACATTAGACACGGGCGCCATATTTAAATTTAAAAAATGAAATCACCTCTCGGAAAAGTTACTCAGTTTTATTGAAATTCCAAAACGACACTTTAACAATCTTCAAACAATTAACAGTTACTACCAACATCGACGAGACATGAAGACGAACCAGAACAGAGCTGCCGTATTTGTAAATTATTTCACTCCGTCATTTGCACTCGCATCGCAAGACAATCGCAAAAACGGGAGCCACCGACTATGCCTCCTTCCAGGCTGGCTGACATTGACTGATCTGTCCTTACTGGATCCAGGCCCTTGAGCTCACAGCTCAGCGCGCAGCTATCCCTTCTCCTTACTTTGTTACTAAGAAAAGAATTTGGCTTGGGCTCACATCCCTCACTCGAGCCATATTATACCCCTACTCCTACTTCCAAATATGAGAAATCATGGGCATAAACTCATACTATTGGCCAAGACGAACTATGTCGCAGCTAAACTCTAGAACCAAAACATTGCTTATGAAAAAAACTGCACAGGAAGTCAAAAAAACTTACCTCTGATAGTTACGCAACCAGAACCACGACTTCAAAACTTGAAAAAGCAAATGCACTACAGATAACAACTGTACCACTTCTCATCCTGACAAAACATTACTATTACACGTGGCACCAAAGAAAAATTAAAAATATTACACTCACTTGCAAAAGAAAAAGGGAAATTGAACCAATAATCCTGTTAAAAAAATATTATAAAACTATTAAAAAATACATAACCTGAAACGTTACAAAGTGCCCTCAAAACATTGTCATTAATTTGATGTTTTGCATACCACATGTTTTTCAGCAGAGAGCTGATTATGAGTAATAATTTTGCTGATTTTTGGTATGTACGTAGATCAATCATGTAACATTAGTAACCAACCTAGCTGGATCTGAATAAATCTTGTAACAAAATTCAGCTATTTGGCGGTAAGCTGACAAAGAGTTATCAAGGCTATTAATTTTTTACATTGGCTTGTTTTTGTACCACAGTAACATTTTCTCGGTGCTTAGTAAATTTTGATATTGATTGCAAAAATAATATATGTGTTCAGCCAAGCAATGATTAGAATAATATTGTATACTATTTTATTTGTGTCTAGAGTTTACAAATGTTATCTAGTTTAATTATTATTATCAATATCTCAAGCCATGTGGTTGCTAAATATATTTTTAAATCTCTTGTTTTAAAAAGCAAATGTTACCGAACTTTGTCTAAGGTGCCAATTGTTTAATGGTTTTAACGTCTTGGCTATGTTTTATGAAATTTTTGCTAACTGTGATACATCTGTATATGATATTAAGAGTTGTTATGTCATTTCAGCCTTGAAAATAAATCAATATGAATGGTTTTCCTCGTGTATAATTTGTACTACCTAGTACAGTGTGAGACCAAGAAATAGAAACATGTGGATGTAAGTGTGGTGTGTGTGGATTACAAGTAAGCATTTTTTCAGCAGTGCTTTCATTTTTCAAGATAAATGTGACATCATAAAGGTAGGTAGGCCAACACCTGAACTTATGATAACTACAACTCAAAAAGGTAATTTTGTATATCACTTCCAAAAAAAGTTTATCAGAAACACTTGCAGTTAGCTGGATGTAACAGCCTAAACAAGCTGTTTTGCTGGCCATATTTGTTGTTTTTAAAGGATTTCAACACATGGACTGCAACTGGGTATTGAGACCTTAACAATTTATGTAATACTCTTCAGAAACATGAGCATCAATTTAAAAAAAAATTTTTTTCTCTCTTAAAGAATTAGGGAAATATAGATTTAATCTTGGTTTAGATAGATCCAGACAATTAAGAACACAGTGACACAATGAAAATGTTAAAACAGAGAAATTTTGAAGCAGTTAAAAGATGTCTGTTTATTAGGTGTACAGGAATTGCCTTTCCGAGATCATGACGAGACCAAAGAATCAGAAAAATGTTGAAATTATGTTGAATTACTCACTTTAATTGTAACTTATGATTCAGTATTGCCACAGCATCTCAAGATGTCCACAGTATATTCTGGCCTCTTATGCAACATTTATAATGATCTGATAGAATCCATTCAAAATGATGTGTTGGCTGAAATTTAAAAAATGAAACTGAAAAGTTCAATTTTTGTGCAGATTTTACTCGACGAGATCAAATTCTAAATGTGTTTTGTGCTCATTTGTCAGAAATATTACTGTAATGCTATAATATAGTTATCCGACCTCCACATCCATGATGCATCTTTATAAACTCGTTAATCGATGGCAGCAGATTAAAATGAAGCATAGTGAATATGATGATTATAATACAGTCACAGTCATGAGTTCATGGCAATTTTAATAAAGTGGTTTCCTAACATGACTATGGCATGTGCTGTAGCTATACAGTCAATGACCTTGAACACTGACCAGACTGATCGCTGTAATTTCCAATGTGCTATACTATTGACAGTAACATGCTAATCTGGATGCTCTTGGCATGTGTTACACTTCCCTTGCCTGCCCCTCCAATGCTGGAATGTAACAGAATACTTTTGTGCCTCCCCACTACCTGGTTCATTACCTCCTGCTTTCCGCTCGTTCGTGTGAATGTCTGCTTTCCAGTTATAAATAAAGGAATAAACTTATTATCCTGTCTGTCTACACTTCAAAGAGCTAGTCTGTGTACCAACAAAATTTTCTACAGTAAGTATATTCCATAAACTGAGACTTAAAGCAATCATAAAAGCTATTAAACTTCACTAAAATGTGACTGAATTGTATTTACCAATCATTGAACCCATTATATGTGTATAAACTTTCCTGAAAACATTTTTACATTACGTTGTATATTTTTCAAATTCAAAACATGTATGTATGTATGTATATATATATTACAGCAAACACTGTCACTGTATATTCCTGAAAGTAAAAGTGTACCAAATTAAGAAACAGCATGAGAGAGGGAAAGAAAAAGTATGTGAGTGTGACAGAGATGTATGTGTGTGAGTGAATATATTTACAAATACAAATAATAGTTTCTCACCAGTTTCCCTTGAGGGAATATGTCCCAGACGATGCGGCAGTACTCTAGAGCAGCTTCTACACTGCATGTCCACAGTGATTTGGTAATTGGAGCGAGGGGTATAAACCCAGGACCTCTTGTTTTTGTTAGGTCAAACTCCAACAACTCCTCACAAGAAATACCAAAATATGGTGTATGGTCAAGTACGAAAATAGTTTTGTGGTTGGAAGGATACATCATTGCGACTATCTAGTTATCTCCTGAAAAGAAATGGATAGTAAAGCATTACATATACCACAATTTTAGCAGCTAAACATAATGTTCAAATAATAATTAGGTACTTCATTAACAACGCAAACCCAATAAAGAGTGTAATTGTTGGGCTCCACTTATGAAACAAAGAGGGCAAAGTGTGATGTTTTCCATAAATACAGCAAAAGCCAGCTCGCTGCATCTCTGAGCCATGTCATATGAGAGAGAGTGGGAGGAGGCTATGAAATGAGGGCAATGAAGTGAAAAAAGAAAGTGGCAAATTCACATGTAGCAGCACTGAAGAACAGTATGAAACATATTCACTATATGACTAGTTCTTGTGAAATCTGAAAATTCCTGTCCTTTCAGTTTTTCTAAAACTGTGGAGGAACTTTATCAGTTAATATTATTTCATTGAAAAGTATACTACTAAGGCTACTAGTGTCAATTATAATTTTGACTGCTGCGTGACAATTAAAAAAAAAAAAAAATTCAACTGAATCAAAAAGATATCACACCCCAGATGAGGAGGGAATAGTACTTTAAAATTATTAGGCATGCTGAAAATACAGTACTATTTTGGAGCCCTACAATATAGTTAAAAATTGCTTTTTCAGACTGTTGTATCTTAAAACTTACTAGCCAGACACAATCCAAACTAGAATACGAGCCTATGTGGAACTTAGCTGCAGATTTTTCATCAATAAAATGATAGGGTCACCGTTGAAAGTGTCACAGGTACACACAGCACTATAAGAGCACTGCATGCCAGTTCAGAGCCATATGCATAGTTACGATGGCGCACTTATAGCATGTGCCAGTGTAGCCCTTATAGCTCCTGTATTTCTCAATCAAAAAAGGAGAAAAACTATGCAGGCAGATCCCTCAAGTGACGTTACTGATGAGGAGAAAAAATCCTAGACTTAAAATCAGATTGTGAAAACATGAAAATAAAATCTGAATTTGACAAACAAAAAAAAAACTATGCAGTTTTGCCATATACTACTTTGAGTAAAAATGTTTGAGGGTGAGATAACCATCATGGTAGTAGAAATGTTTTATGATAATGACGAGTATAGTTGTTTTATGCCTGGAAAGAATCTTAGCATTAAAATAGGATTCTCAATATTTGCTGCGTTATGACCTAAATACTGTGTGATTGAAGGTTCTGCTGGTACTCACTCGTGTGTGTACTGTATGTAAAATGCATTAAAATGTTAAACTTATCCTTGCCACTATAAAAACTAAACTTGGTAACAAGGAACTTTTGAGTACAGTGGTATGAGATTTGAATAATGAGAAGTATGTTACATCCCACTGTGAAATGTGTCATGGCAATGAACAAGTTCGGAAGTTGTCATGGAAGGTACTAGAGTATTTAAAATCAGTTAAGAAGTAAAACAAAAGTATGGTTATCAACAGTCAGGTGTCAACTTCTATAACTTGTAACTTCACCCGAAGCATTTGTTGACAAACAATTGGAAAATCTTGCAGACTTAAAACTTCATCATATCTCAAAACACCAATCTCAACATCTGAATGAACTAAAAGAAAACCACCAAAGCAATGAGTGCATTTTAATGGGTGACTTCTCAAAAAACATTATTTGTTAATGCAAGATGTGATCCAAACTTATCATTGGATCAATTCTCAAGCCACTCTTCATCCCTTTGTTCTATATTGTAAGTCTGGAGATAAAAACAGAAAGTAAAGGTCACAGTGTAATAAGCGATTCATTAGAAAACAGCACTGTCACATTATATTATTTTCAGAAGATAATCCTCCAGCATATCAAGTCATTGTACACTGGCATAGTTGAAATCTTTTACTTTTCCGATGGCTCTGCAAAAAAAACACACACACGCACGCACGCACGCGCGCACACACACACACACACACACACACACACACACATATAAAATTCGACCTTTGCCACTTCTCATGATCCGTGTGATGAAGTTCTTGTTACAATGAAGATAGGTGACTAAAGTAAGTCTGCAGCATAAACTAACCTATCACACTACAACACCCTTAGAAATGATTTTTGTAAATCACACACCAAAAAAATGACTTCTTTCTAGATACCATACATGCTTCATCCTTGATTTGACAATTTCATTGCAGTTGAACTAACAAGATCTCTGCACCGTTTTGTACGTCTAGACAGTTCCAGTCTTCAAGTTTGGACATTTCAATCCACCAACTTAAGAAAAAGTGTCCTTCAGCAAAGAAATGCCCCTTGTCATACATGGCTAGGCTTTGTAATTGAAATTGCAGTTTTGACAACAGTTACTCAACAAATTATTCCACCCCCACAGACCAGAAACTTCCTACAAGCTTTTAACAAGTGACAATGTTTGATGGAAAAAAGAACACATACTCAGAATCCTCTCCCCATTGGAGCCAACAAACATTACAGGAAGACATCACTACACATCAGTGCAGAAATGAGTCACAACTTAAGTAACAAAATAAAGTATTTGTTTCTAAAAAGAGTGTATATAGACTAACATGGCTTGGTTTCTTGCGAGGGGCGGGAGATGCCGGATTTAAGAAAAACCCAGATGCATAGCTAAATATTACTGGACAGTTGTACACTCCGGTAGCGTGTCAGCTCATCTATTTCACGGGTGAGCACATGGACTCAGGTTCTCAAGACAGCAGTAGGTCAACAGCCACATGGCAAATTCCTCTCGCAGCACACGTTTGCGAATGATGTACGATAAAAGTCACCTAATGCCTTTACAGTTCATAAATGAGCCCGTGGACTTACTTTCTGGAGAGAGTCACAACCCGAGGTTAAATTAACATAAAATGAAATAAGACAGAGGATGATACAAATACGTATATTGACTGAGTTTGATCACACATACAATCACTGATACGAATCCCTTGAATACTGCGGACATGGTGTATAAGGCTCGCTATCGGCCAACATGGATAAAAGCACTGGTTAGCGCATGTAAATTATGAGCAGTAAAATCTCCTGGGGCTGCGAGTCTACTGAGATGATAGTGCAAACATGGGGGAGAAAATAAAAGAATTAAATGTTTCTGATAAAATACACTTATTATTGCAGCTAATGGTCAGACAAAGATGGTGATGTTCCCCCACGACACAACACGTGCACTCTCCTAGGTCTGCCGAACTAGACTGAGGAAGATAACACGGAGATGCAGTTACCAAGCGGAGATCTCCCGCCCACTCCTGAGGAAAAACCAAATTCAAACATAGATTCTTAAATATACATACAAAACAGAAACAAGTACAGCAAAACACTCTGAAAAATTATGGCATTAATTCTGACATGCTTTTATTCATATTAAAGGTTTAGTGTCCTTGTTGCTATGTATGTCAAGTAAATTCAGTTCGCAGGAAAAAGCCTGAATGGGCTTGCAAAAGAAATAAGAAATTACAACAAAATTACATAAAACACTAGATAGCAAAATAACAATTCAATAAAATAAGTTAAAAATTTAGTGAATAAACTGCGAATTTGAGTTTGGGCGCTTGGTATGGTGGTTGCCAGAACTACCAAAATCAATTACGTTTTACTTAACCTAAAACTGAAAATAAGAATAGGCCCTTTTAAAATTAAAAGAAACATAGCATGAACACTTAAAAACGACATAATAATTTTAGAGTATTACCAATTGGAGTTTCGTTTCACTACGCAAGCCACATGGTCGGGTACTCTAATTTATTACCCCTCACAAAGGGAAAGTAAACTGGAGATAATATTTGCTAGTGTTTACTTTAGACTATGCTTTTGGGGGATCACTGCACTTTACCACAATAAACATGTACAGTTGTTTACTTTTGGTGAGGCGGGTCGTTCGGGTCACAGGACGGCTGGATCATTGATCCGTTCAGCATGAACGTTTGGACCCACGCAATTCATGCACGGCCGGTGCACGAGCAAACAACATTGGCCTGCCTCCCAAATAGGACAGTGAGGGCCATGTCAAGACATTTATAATTAATATTTGCTTAAATTTTTAAAATTTACCCACATATTGTTTTGTCATGAAAAACTTTTTTTCCTCTCCAAAATTTTGAAATTTTGGGGAATTTTTTACAGTGTATGAATGAGAGTATCAAGATGAGTAACCATGGGGAAGCGGCACAGGAAAAAAATTTAAAAGTTACTAAGTCGTTCACTGAATTTTAAATCACAAAATTTTCAGAAAATTTTAGTTTAGATACATCAACAAAGTTGTGAACACTATAAAAATATAATTTAAATATGCCTATAAAAAAAATCCAATTATTTAACATAACATAAAAATGTTATGGTCAATCTAAAAATATCTCAAAATGGTGATTTTACACCATTTCTCAGCAAATGATTGGCTATAACTCAAAGATACATTCTTAAATTTAAAAATTTGGTTTTTTAGGAAGGGTAGTTGGAAAAACTGCTAAAGTTTCTGGAAAATGAAAAAAATAATGCAGCAAAATAAAATCGAAATTTGTTGATTTCCTGTGGAAGAACCCTTGGTTATTGTTGTATATCACATTGTATTAGTTTATGTTGGATCCTGACGTATTGTTGCAAACCGATTTATCTTGTTATGTTGTAGTGGTTTCCATTGATTTCTGTTATGATACATGTATGTATTTCACTGTGTTATAAATCCAATGTTTCTATTTGGTTTTACAAATTTTTTGCTTCTTTTTAATTATTTTACCCTGTTGGATTATGTTGTATTTTCAGTGTTTCTGTAGCCTATGACTTCTGTTGTATTTTCATATTTTACTGCATATCATTTGGTTTGATTTTGCTGTGATGACAATAGTTTTCCATTAATCTTTGTTGTTTTTATTGTACTATTAATGCTCTTATATTCTGTTGTACTTCAAATACCTTTCATTTGTTTTGTTTTTGTTGCATTTCACCTTGTTGGATTGTTGCATTATTCTTGGTTTTCATAAGTTTCTGTTGTATTTGTAATATTTTCCAGTGGTTTATGTTGTGTTCACTAATTTCTGTTATATTTCATCTTACTGTATTGTTGTAATTTCAGTGCTTTTCATTAATTTCTGTTATGTTCTCTTTGCTTTCATTGTATTTCACTCTGCTGGATTATGTGGCATTTCCAATGTTTTCCTTTGGTTTATGTCGTGTTTCAATTGTTTCTGATGACTGTACTATTGTTTATATAATATTTAAGGTTAGTTTACTTTGTTTTGTTTTACAGTAAATTTTTTTTTTTCATATACGTAACACGTTATAACTAAAGAATATTCTCTACTCTAATTTAATATATAACAAAATGTAATAAATTAAAAAGAATAAATTAAATTAAATAGAAACCAATTAAAAACAGTACCCACTGATAACCAAAAGAAATTACACAGGAAACTGGCTCTATGACAAAATAAACCAAAAAAAGGCCAGATAAATAAATGAGAAAGAATAGAAACAAAGAAAAAAAAAAAAAACAGAACCACTGAAAAATACAGCACAATTTAATAAAGTCAAATACAACAGAAACAATGGAAAACACCGCAGATATGGCAGAAAGTAATTACAACAAAATCTAACAGAACGAAGCACAACAGAAATCAGTGTAAGTGTAACAAAAATCAAAAACACAACGAAACTAAGGGAAAACAGTAAAATTATATTTAAAAAAACCCAAAAATAAGAGTATAAAAAATCATCAGGATACAACCAAAACCAATAGAAACCATCAGGACTACAGCACAATTCACTAGGATGAGATGCAACAGAAACTGGCTGGACTGGTTGGTGTGGCAGTATGGGAGAGGAGACAAGAAGGGGGCAGAAATATTCCTGAGAGACAGGTTTAAAAAATGGTCTATGGAGGAGGGTGTAGAGGGGTTGTGGAGGGAGTTTAGAAGATTAATGGAGGTTATGTTGGAGAAATTTGCACCAATGAAAAGGTTACGGACTGGGGGAGATCCCCCCTATTATGGACAGGAGATTTTGAAAATGAAGAAGTGCAGAAAATTACATGCCAAGGAGTAATTAGGCTACCGCCCGGTGGCAAGCTCTCTCAACTCTCCTTCACCCAACCATCTCCTTTTCCACTTCCTTCCTGAATTTACCAACCCCTCTCACAGATACCAATTCCTCCCTCAACGCATTCCACTCCCTCATAGACCTCACAAGCACTGACTGCCTACCCTGCTCCGTTCTCCTCCACACCCTCTGAATCTTCTCACTGTTGTTTCCTCTTCCTCTAAACACCCCCTTACTTAGCTTGCAGTGTAGCCCTCCCCATCCTCCCTCTTCATTCACCACCCCGTACATCCTGACTAACCATTCAACTTTCCTCCTGTCCTTCAATGAGCTCCACCCCATTTCTTTCATCATCACTGATGACCTATAGTTCCCTCCTTCCTCACCATCTTGCCCTTGCCTCCTCCACCTACCCTTCACCCATCTTGCTGCCTTTCTCTGCACCTTTTCCAGTTCTCGCACCTCCACCTCCACATACGGGTCCCATACTGCTGCAGCATATTCTAACATTGGCCGTACCATTGTGCCATACGCCATCTCCTTCACCTCACAGCTGACTCTATTCAGCACCCTTCCCAGCATACCCAGAGCCCTTCTTCCCTTTGCTACCACCCTCTCTACCTGTTTTTTTCACCTGAGGTCTCCCTGCAGTACTATCCCTAGATACTTATTTTCTGCTGCTTCGTCTATCTCTTGTCCCTCCCATCTGTACATGTCCCTGCTTATCATATTCTTCCTTGTGAACCTCACTACCTTAGTTTTTCTTACATTTATCTTCATTTTAATTTTTCTGGTCCACAACCATATCTTATCAATGTCCTCCTGCAAATTTCCGCCCCCCTCTCCCACCTCAGCATATACAACACAATCGTCTGCAAACAATCTGATTTTTCCCCTAATCCCCAAACCCATGTCATTTACCATTATGGTAAATAACAAAGGACCCAGCATGCTACCCTGTGGTACCCCTGACATAACCTCCTCTTCCTCTCATATTGCCTCCCCCACTTTCACCTTCTGCCTTCGCCCCCTGAGAAAGTCCCCTATCCATTCCACTACCTTCCTGTCTGGTATTAGTGCCTCCACTTTCCTCATCAATGTTCCATGGGGCACCTTATCAAATGCCTTCTCAAAATCTATGAAACACGCATCCACTTGCTTCCCCTCATCAACTACCTGCACCAGATCCTCTAATAACCCTGCGAGCTGAGTCTCATATGAGTAACCCCTCCTGAAACCATGCTGGGACTCCTCCAACAAATTTCTATTGTCCATAACCCTCACCACATACTGCACCACCAGCCTCTCCATTACTTTTCCTGTACTTGATGTAAGACTCACCAGTCTGTAGCTGCCAGGCCTCCCCCTATCCTCTCCCTGCTTATGTATAGGTACCACCATAGCATCCTTCCAATCTTGTGGTAACTTACCCTCTCCTAAGGACTTTTTAAACAGCACTTCTAAATATTTCGCCAACTGCTTGCCACCAAACTTTAGTGCTGCGTTTTCTATCCCATCTGGTCCCCCTGCCTTACTGCTCTCCAAACCCCTAATTATTACCTTTTCTATCTCCCACTCCCTCATCTTAAACTCACTAAACATCCCCCGAACCCTGTTTGTCCCTCTATTCCAACCCTCCTTTGCCTCAAACACTGACAAGTACTGTCCTTGCAGCATCTCTGATTTTTCTTGGTCATTTGTCGAATGCCTACCATCCCTTCCTGTTAGCAGAGGGATCCCTTCCTCTCCTCCCCGTAACCTCTTAACATACCTAAACAATTTCCCCCATTCCTTGCCTTTTCCTTCTTCCACCATGTTCCCCAGAAACACATTCTTTGCCTGTTTGATCTTCCTTTCAAGCTCCCTACCCATTTGTTTCATTTCTTTAGATCTTAACATCCCTTCATTTCTCCACTTGGCATGTAATTTTCTGCACTTCTTCTTCATTTTCAAAATCTCCTGTCCATAATATGGTGGATCTCCCCCAGTCCGTAACCTTTTCATTGCCACAAATTTCTCCAACATAACCTCCATTAATCCTCTAAACTCCCTCCACAACCCCTCTACACCCTCCTCCATAGACCATTTTTTAAACCTGTCTCTCAGGAATATTTCTGCCCCCTTCTTGTATCCTCTCCCATACTGCCACACTAACCTTTCTGCCATTTGCACTTCCTTCATCCTGCCAATCCCAATTTCCACAACCGGGATATGATGGTCGCTTATACCATCCAATACTATTGCACCAACTACAGCATTCCTAGGTCTGACCAACACCACATCCAGCACTGACCCAACACCACATCCAGCACTGACCCAACACCCTCCTCATTCCATCTTGTAGGTGTTTCTACTACCTGGACTAATCCTGTTGACTAACTGTGCTGCCATTCTCTGCATCATGCTACCCATTCCTTCTGCACCCTCTACCCATTTCACTCCTGGCATATTCAAATCCCCTGCTACAACAATCCACTGCCTGTCCTTTAGTCTATCGACCCTCTCCTTGATCATCTCAATTGCCTGCCATCCCTGTCCTGGTGGTCTATACGTACTAGTAACGGTGCTAAAGTGCTTCCTTGAGGAACACCAGAGTATACTGAACTAGTGCAAGAGAAAGAGTTATTTACGTTGACCACAAATGTTCTGTTTGAAAAGTTTATGTATAATAATTTTGTATTGACATGTGTCAAAAGCTTTTTGCAGGTTGAAATATATGGTGTCTATTTGTTCCCTTGAGGGTATATTAGCATAAAGATCATCAACAAAATTGAATAAATTTCAAGTTCTTGTTCTACCTGATTGAAAACCATGTTGATTGTCGGAAATAAGGTTTTTAGTGAAAAAAGAATGATGTTTGAAAATTACCTTTTCGAAGGCCTTTGATAAACTACAAAGCAAGGAAATGGGTCTGTAGTTATTTTCCTCTAGTATATTTTTCCCTTTTTAAAAATTGGAACTTCTACCTCTCGCTTCCAAATATTGGGATATATGCCACTCTCTAGACTAAAGTTGAATACGTAGGTTAATAAAGCGGTAAGAATGTGCGCACATCCTTTAATGATAAAATTTGGTATGTCATCACACTGTGGCTTTAATACTTTTCAGTTTTTTGACTGCCCACAAGACTGCCCTTTGGGTAATAATTGGAGTTCGGATAGATAGGTTATTATTATACTTGTTTGTAGCAAATATTTCTGCAATGTGGTCCATATCTTGAACAATATTATTGACAGTTAACTTAACGGTTTCTTTGTACCCTTTTTTCATTAGTTTCACAAAATCCCAAAATTTTTTTGGGTCCCTTTTAAGACTATTGTTAATTTTGGCTTGCCAATTAATTTTTTTCAGAGATAATTTTACTTTTAGCAGTTTTCCTTAATGTGGAAAAGCGAGAGTAATTTAGTTGTGACTGTTTTTTTGTATAGTCTGTGAAAATGATATTTCTGTTTTAATAATTGAATTATATCTGGGGTAAACCAAACAGGATATTTATTGTTTGTACCTTTTGATTTAGGGATAAAAACATTTATTAGCGATTGTAGATTGCTGGTTACAATGTCAACCATTGAGTTAACGTCTGCCATCTTATACAAGGGAGACCAATCTAGATTATTAATAGCATAATACAAAGATAGGTAATCACCCTTATGGTAATTTCTGATATAGATAAGCTTATTTGTCTTTATATGGTCTGTCAGATTCCACTGGTAGCCGACATCAAAGTGCTGGATGGAATACAAAGAACTGTATTATAAATTTGATTGAAGTGTAATTCTACGACTGCAACTTAAAAATATAAACAGGTGTTAAAATTAGTCTTTCATTTCGTCACTTTGAGGTTGGTATGTTACTATCTCGTTTTCTTATACTTCTGATGCAAACGACGATACAAAGAGTGCCTTCATACGAGGTTTCACAGTTTTGGGGACTGTCTTCAGGTTGACATTATTTCTTACACCTAGCTGAATTTGTTATTTTGCTGTTGCCAGCCTGGTTGTAGTTGCGCTGCCGTCTGTGGATGTTTTTGCACCACGCCTGCTGACTGGCACAAATCCATCTGCATCAGTAGCCGGCTATTTGGGCGACCCGGGCTGATCAGCTTCTTTAGCCGCACGTGTTATTGACTGTTGTTTGCCATGCTGAACTTGGTTGTTCCTACTAGCAGCGGAAAAATTCACATTTTTCTGGGCCATTTTACTGTACAATTTCTTTGGCATGGCTGATAGGAGAAGTTAGTTGATTTAACTCTTTCAAACATCGTCCGTAGTAAAGAATTCTCTTCCTTAGTTCTTTGCTCCTTTGCTAGTTTGTCTAGTTTATTACACAACACCTCGAACCTAGCCTGAATTCCTGAGTCCGTATTAGCTGCCATTTTAGTAGACGTACCTTGTAAATTGGTGTCTTCCAAAGCCACCGTCACTATGATGTCCTTCGGGTTTACGGCAGGAAGCTTTTCCAAGCCGGTAGTTTTCTTTTTAAGAGATAATCCAAACATTGTTAGAACCTCCTCGTATTTTACGCAGCGATACTCTTCCTCAGTGGTTAATCCTGGGCAGGTAAGATGGCAGCATGTTCCACATAAACCAGCACACTTAATAAACTTCTGTCGTCCGAAAAACTGTTCACCGCATATATCACACTGATCAGAATTAGGGGGCATGTAAATCCCCCTAAAATCTGGTTGCACGGGTGATTCCAACATTGTAGATCACTAATGTCAGTAGTAAAACATGTGCCACTCAGGAGCAAGCAATGCACACATCCTACTCGACCGAACAGCAGGGCGCTAATAACAATAATAATATTGTAGTTTAAAGTTGTATTTGTGCTCTTGCCCAATGGCAAGCATGTCCTTCCCTCATTTGTTTTTACTCTCCAGTCCCTTCCTAAATTACCCAATCACATTCATCATCACCAATTCCTCCCACACCACATTTCACTCCCTCACAGTTCTCACCAACATGGACTGCTTTCCCTTTTCCGTCCACTTCCTACTGTTAGCATCTCTCCCCCTTGCAAAGCCGTATTGCTAAACATACACTTAACTTCCCCATCTTCCAACTTAATTCACCCAATCGCAATCCTGTACATCCTGACCAGCCTCTTCACGCTTTGTCTGTCCCTTACGGAGCACTCCATTAATATGGATGGCCTAAAATTCCTTTTATCCTCAACTTTTCACCTCTGCCTTACTCATTCACCCTTAACCCAACTTGCTGCCCCTCTTTGGAACTCCTCGAGCTCCAATACTTCCTCTTCCACATATGGGTCCCAGGATATGGCTGCATAATATATAAATTGGTCTAATCACTGATTTATAAGCCTTCTACTTCACCCCCTCACTAAGACTAACCCCCTTCAAAAACCATCCCAGCATTCCTAAAACTCTTCTTCCTTTTGATACCACTCATTGTAGTTGTTATTTCCACCTAAGACCACTCTGAATCACCACCCCTCGGTAATTATACTCTGAAGCTTCCCCTATCTCCTGCCCTTGCCATTTATAAGTGCCTTCACATTTTCCCATCTTCCTAGTGAACCTTACAATCTTAGTTTTTGTACATTAATCTTCATTTGATTATTTTCTGTCCACCTACTTATTTGTTATATGTCCTACAACTTATTCTCTGCACTCACATTTGCATACAGCACACAATCATACACAAACAAGCTCACTTTGGCACCTACCATTATCCCCAGGTCATTAATCATAATGGTGAACAACTAGGGTGGGCCCAGTACTCTACCCTGACGAACCCCAGATGTAACTCCACCTTCCTCCGACAAGTACTCCCCCACTTTCACCTTCTGCTTTCTCCCTATCAGAAAGTCCCATATCCGATCCACTAACCACTTATCATCCAGTGGCCCGTACACTTTTTGCATCAAAAGCCTATAGGGCACTTTATCAAAGGCCATTTTGTAAAATAGCACCAAATAAAGAAAAATATTTTTATTATATCTCAAAAACTATTACACTAATTCTCACCCAATTTGGCAGGTAAGTAATACAATGTAAGGCTAAGTACATATAAATGATTGAACTTCACTAGGTACTTACTTTCAAGATGGCGGCCATACAAATTTTTTAGGTTTATTTGGTATACAATTTAAACAATTTCAACCAACTTCTATACCTACACTCAAAATATCTGTTAAGGTGATGCCGGCTAAGAGCCTGCAACAGCTAGGCCATGACGACTCTCGGCGCCCTCACTGACATGTGGGTAGCACGTGTGCACAGCCCACCATGACCACGGACCTCCTCAATGGGAAATTATTTCAGTGTTATGTACTTTTCTTTTCATAATATGGTGACATGTGGGTAGCACGTGCGCACAGCCCACCATGACCACGGACCTCCTCAATGGGAAATTATTTCAGTGTTATGTACTTTTCTTTTCATAATATGGTGACATGTGGGTAGCACGTGCGCACAGCCCACCATGACCACGGACCTCCTCAATGGGAAATTATTTCAGTGTTATGTACTTTTCTTTTCATAATATGGTGCCATGTTGGGTTTTGAAATTTAAAGTGTGCGCTGAGCTGAAGAGCTGGACATTGATATTCAGATGCGAACGCCTTCAAAAGACATTTCTTTGATAACAGAATTTCAAATTTAAAATGGCTTTAATGATTTTGTATTTAAAATAATTTATGTGCCATTAATTTTCACGTATTTATATTTTGCTCAGCGTGCATAGCACTTCTGCTATGAGAACCCCGTAGCAACCATGGTAGGTCCACGCGACCCCTGCCTCTGGGCAGTCGTTCTAGGATAGCTGGCGAGGTAAGACGCTGTCACGTAAGCACCTCATATTTTTACACTGAGTTAGATTTCCGTAGTTTCATGTAGTATACCGGTTAACCTTTGCTTTGTGTACGTTTTTGCCAGCCATCCCCAGCAATATGCTTCCGCTTAACTAATTATTTTGCGCCCTTGTGAATTTTTTAACTTTAACGGAGATGAAGAAAGAGAATGGCGGAGGCGCCACGCACTTTGTAAATTAGGCAACATCTGCCCATTCTAAGGGCTTTACCATTTAAATTTCTGCTTAACTGCAACGAGCAATATTGAGGGTAATTTTGTATGTGCGTATTTTCAGGGTTTTGCAATATTAAATTATTTTACGGCCACATCAGTTGCGATCACGTGGTTACCAGCCACTACGTCCGTATCTGCGCCATCCTTGTGCTTAGAATGTTCTTTGTTGTAATTTCTTGTGCACCATAATTTTTTCAGGGTAATATGTATTATTTCAATTAAGGGTTCTTGTAATTTTCATGTTTGATGCTTGTATATATTACCCCGCTCTCTTACCTATGTTGGATTTTACCGCCATCAGGTGAGCTAGAAACTTTTGTATGTTCGAATCGCACAGAGAATAATTTTCTGAACACCGCCATAATTTTGTCTGACAGGATTTTTTTGATTTTCACAGAAAATATTGTGACTTCATCTGCAACACGTGATCCGCTACGAACTTCATCCAGCGGCATCTAAGATTGTTTCCATGTATCTGCATGTTTATTCTGCCCTGTTCATGTCATACCCCACCTTCATTAAGTGCTATTTTGTGTAATTTGTACAGCAATATTATTTTATCCTCGCCTGCAATTTGTTTGACAGTCGCCACACAACACGTGGTTCGGAGATGAGTCCCGACGAGCATGCGTTATAGAGAGAGAATAAACGCACGTGGTAAATTCATCTTTTTCATTCCCGTGTCCTGTCTCCAGAAAAACCCTACAGTCCACCCTGTGTCTTCTGGCACCATGAGGAGATCATTCATCTAGGAGTGCGCAAGTTGAGTTACGTGCTGGGGGAATCACCCACCGGGACTGGGTAGTCATGTCCGAGGTTAACCATTTAATTTCAATCTGGCATGAATGTGTAACTAGAGCAAAATAAAAACAATCCTATCAGTGTAAATCTATGTCTCTTTGTAGCATCAGAACCCAGCTTCTACTCCATTTTATTTCAAAGTGCAATGTTTAGTAATACAAAATATTTTGTAAGTACGCACGGGTGAGACGAACCCACGAGAACCCACAGCATCCCTGAGTCTCAAAGTGCGGTGTGTAGGACTCACCGCTGGCGCCCATATACCAGTCAGTAATAGTGTATTCGTTTGTTTCCACATCTCACCCAACAACGTCAGAGGCATCATATATACTGGCACACATAACACCTTTTGTCAGCCATTTTGAAAGATAGCATTATAAGAATAAATAAAGTTATTATGCCATATCTCTGTAAATTTTTTTTTACACATTCCTACCAAATTTTGCAATCATCTTATGCAGATGATGTTAAGTGATATGTTTTAAGCATGCCAGACACTTATTTTCAAAATGAAGTTGTATGTTTTAAGCATGGCAGATGCTTATTTTCAAAATGACAGCGACATAGCCATTTTTAGCCTAGAATGCCATATCGTCGAAACCATGTAATCAATTGCAACTTAACTTTGTATGCTGGCAGTGCCTATTACAACCATCTAATATGTCTATGCAGAAACTCATTTCTTTGCCATTCTTACAAAATTTGGCGAAGATATTGTACTGTGGTAGGCCATATTAATATATGTATAAATTCTTTTTAAACATGACACACTTATTTTCAAATTGGCAGCTATAAAATCATTTTAATTTTGTGTGCTACATCTACGAAGTTATGAAATCTATTTTAACCATTCAATGTGCTACGACATTAATTTAATGTCCATTTATGAAGATCACCATATGAAAATTATGGATGTTTTATGCCATATCACGAGGACCAACCTACCTATTCCCATCAAATGTTACACTGAAACATTTCAATTAGTCTGTACCAAATTGTGCACACAATAAATGCTACAGAAGTCCATGTAAACTTTAATGATTTTAATGGGTCAGACAGCGATGTTCAACATGGCTGCATCACTAATAATTTAGTTAGGTTTGCCCTCTATATTAAAAAATTTAACTCCAATTCAATCAAATTTTGTATGTAGACATTATACATCAGAAGCATCGTAAATGGAGCCTTTTTTTTTTTTTTTTTTTTTTTTTTTTTTTTTTTTTTTTTTTTTTTTTTGGGAAATTTTGTACGATAGCATCAAATAAAAAAATTAAGTTATTACTGGCATATCTCAGGGACCAAACAAACAATTTCTACATAGTTCTTCATACAAGTAGCTCTACAGTATGCCATGTAAACCTGCATGTTTTAAGTGGCTCAGTCACTTATTTTCAAAATAACGGCCCTCTAAATATTTTAGGTTAGTAAACCCTATAACTAGAAATACTAAACTGATTAAATCCGAAGTTGACGCTCCCAATCCGACCTCCATGATGCAGTGCATTGCACGCTAGCTTATTGTACGAGATTTTCAGAGTTCAAGTCCTGGGCAAGGCAAGTATGTATTTGTAATTGTCTCACTACTGTTGCATACGTTGCTAGTTTCATTTCCGAATGTTATCACTTTCAAAGAGAAGTAAAGTTCTACCTTCCAAATCAGCTTTTAAGAACTTATTTAAAAATTAATTGCACCCATGTTGAGGAAAGTACGCTTATTAGTCGTATCACTAACCTCTTGTTTAAGCTGTAGTGATAAACTTGTTATTGTGTTGTGCAGCTTAGGGCCTACAGATTAATGGTGAAATGGAAATCCAAATTAATCTTTCTTCTTATACCAATAAGCAAACCAAGACAGGGGTCAATCATTCCATGTGATATCATCAAGGGACTAAAGATACAACATTTTTGATTTTGATAAACATTTTTTGTACCTGTTACCCAATCCTCAAGGTGAAAGAAAAACATTAATTTAGATTTTTACCTACAACGAGTGGATTATGGCAGCCATTTTTCATACACACAGCAAGCAACTTTCACAGGTTTCTGAGGTTTACACAACTAGCCATAACTTTTTGAATAAGTCACCTATTGTGGAGTTTTTTAGTGTCATTTAAAAGCTTACATAAAATACTATTATACTATATATTTATATTATAAAATACATTTAGTATTTTTAAGATGGTGGCCATTTGCTTTCAGTATTCTGATTACTGTTTTATCCAACTTTCCATGCCACCCTGCTTCACCAAAGTTTCATTTAGAGATCTGATCTTTTGTGTGCTTAGTGTCTCCATGTAAAACAGTGTGCAACATCAAAGTTATCTGGGTTGAAGATTTCCTTCCTAGAAAAAAGTCTCCAACTTAGGGGAAAATGAAAATTTACTGTTTTAGAAGCCAAAAATGTTATGCGAGGGGTAAAATAAAAATTTAAATCTTTTATGAAAGATAGGTACTCTTGAAGAATAGCTATAGGGCACAAGTTCTCCCATTCTGTTATTTTCACCCCTGTTCAGTACACTGACCTTAAAAAAAAGTTGATCATTCAGTTTAATCTGTTGTGCATTATATACTCTCACTTCATTCTGAATGTCATTGACATTAGGGTGATACTGGGTATTTGTTGCATGAGTTATGTTGGCAGCATTATGTATGACAATATGGCACCAGATCAGACACAAACATTGTAAGAGTATGTACGTGTATGAGATACTGTGAAGTAAGTGTATGTAATAAAGAGGATGTGACTTGTATACCATTCTTTACTCATACCTGGATCTCTAATATACAATAACATAACATGGCGCAGTCATCAGGATCAACGGGAGAATAACAAAGTTAAGTGAAGTATAAGCAGCATTATGGCAGCAGGCGAGAGTGTTAAACTACCACTGGACCTGGATCTTCAAAGCGGGGCAGTGTAC
This sequence comes from Dryococelus australis, assembly GCA_029891345.1. Classification (NCBI taxonomy): domain Eukaryota; kingdom Metazoa; phylum Arthropoda; class Insecta; order Phasmatodea; family Phasmatidae; genus Dryococelus; species Dryococelus australis. Next base: position 106,005,895 of record CM056994.1, read on the forward strand.
AATGACTGGAAATACTGGGAGACAGAATTTGAAGACTATCTAGTCAGTACTGGGCAGGACAATGCAAACGATAAAATGAAAATATCGCTCCTACACAACATGAGGGGGGGGGGGGGGGAGGAGGAACAGCATTTCTGCCCGGATTTTGCTTTGCTTAGTATCCCAGCAGAAGACAGAAAAGTTTACAGTAAAGTCAAGGAAGCTATTGAACGGTACATTAACTCGCAGGTGAATGAAGTATTTGAGCATTTTGTGCTTAATCAACGAGTTAAGGAGGAAGGAGAAACTTTTGAACATTTTCTAACCTCACTTCGGGAGCTGGTAAAGAACTGCAATCACAATGGGACTGTTTTTTGCAGGGAAAGCACAGAACAAATGCAGGTGACCATGAATGAGAAGAAAATAAAATTTTGCAAGACCGAGTTGTACATGGAATACAGGATAAGGCCGCTCAAGAAGCCCTTCTGCGCATGGACATTCTCACTCTCGAGAAGGCGGCAATGCATTGTCGAGTGTGGGAACAGAGCAGACAAATAAACCTTATCCAAAAGAACAATGAAGAAAATGACAGTAGTGTGTTAGTTAACACAGTGAAGCATTGTCGGGGCAACAGCATAGTGGAAAGTGAAGTGAAGCAGCAACACAAGGTAAAAACAGGCGTACAAGGGCAGAAAAGGCAAGATGGTGAATTTCAGTGTGGGCGATGCCAGTCCAGGCAGACCCAGGGCATGCCTTGCTTACAGGCGTAAATGTGCTAAGTGTGGCAAACTGAATAATTTTGCTAACTCATGTAGAGTCAAAACTGTTCAGGTAGCAGAAAATTGTGACTCAAACAGCTCAGATGAATCACTGTATTGTTACAACATTACAAAGTGTGTGAATGTCTTAGAATTTAAGGGGAAGGGCAGAACGACCCGACATACCCAAACGAATGGCTTGAAACTATCAAGGTAGAAAACATGACGCTACAAGTAAAACTTGATACTGGAATACAGGCCAGTGTTTTACCTTATAAAATGTTCAAAAAGGTTAACCAACAGTTTCAGATAGAGACCACTAAAGTCAAGCTTAAGATGCTGGATGGTATAGTAAACCAATAGGGAAAGTTAGACTGAATTGCATATTCAGGGACAGTGAGGTGAAGATAGATTTCATGTTGGTAGATCTCGAAGGCATGCCATTACTGGGGCTGTCGGGTTGTATTGTCTTAAATCTGGTAAAGGGAGTTAGTTCAGTAGCCACAGAGGACAAGGAACCATTTGTGGAACTGAACATGGATGTGTTCCAACGGCTGGGTTGTTTTCCCCAGAATGGCAAAGTCATTATTAAACCGGGAGCAGAACCAGTTAGTAGACCCCCTAGGAGGGTGCAAGTCGTACTTCGGAATAGACTAGCGGATGAACTGGACAGACTAGTAGAAAATAAGGTAATAGAAAGGGTGTATGACATAGACGAGAGGACCTGGATTAGTAATATAGTTATTACAGAGAAACCTAATGGGAAAATTCAACTATCTTGATCCTTCGGATCTCAATGCAGGCATTCACAGACAGTGCCATGTGGTCTCAAAGATCAGTGACATAAGGGAAAAGCTTGCAGGAAAGAAATTTTTCATAGTCTTAGATCTCAGGGAAGGGTTCCATCAAATTCCTTTAGATGAGGAGTCATCTCTCAAGTGCTGTTTTTCCAGTCCTTACGGAACATACAAGTACTTAAGGTTGCCTTACAGAACCTCTAATTCCCCAGAACTTTTCCAGAATCTAGTAGAGCATACTTTGCTGAAATTCCTAACATAACTATTTACTATGATGAAATCATGTGCATGGGGGAGACTGAACAAATACACGATGACACTGTACATAAGGTAGCAGAGAGGGCCAGAGAACATAACATTAAGTTAAACAAAGAGAGGCTGCAGTACAAAATCTAAGAGGTCACATATGTAGGGCACCGGTTTTTGGCTGAGGGAATGCGCGTGGACCCAGAGATGACAAGATCCCTTACAAAACTTGAATCTCCCTCCTCTAAGAAACAATTGCAGCAAATCATTAGGACATTAAATTATGTCCGCTGTTTTGTGCCACACATGGCCAACATATTGGTCTCATTATGCGACCTACTAAAGGCAGGTGTAGAGTGGCAGTGACTGATGGCTCACCAAAAAGCATTCTATCCTAACCTCATACGACCCCACACAACAGATTACATTATAGTGCGATGCTTCGCAACATGGATTGGGTTGTTGTTTATTACAGGAGCCTAAAGACAGTACAGGTAGGATGCATTTAGTGGCTACAGCATCAAGGTCCCTAAATTGCAGTGAAAAAAACTACTCTCAGACAGAGAAGAAAATGTTAGCCATACAATTTGCAGTGTCAAAATTTCACGACTACGTATATGGTGCGGAAGTCAACGTGCAAACACATCACAAACCGCTGGTCTCAATGAAAAAATGTGTTGCTAACATTGGGGCACCGCACCTTCAATGTCTGCGACTCAAAACTCCTCAAATACACACTCAACGTATATTATGTCCCAGGCAAAGAACTACATTTTGCGGACATGATGTCTTGTATACTTTAAAGTAGGGGAGTTCAGGTACTGAGTGTGAAAGTAAAGGCTTCTTGTAGTTTGCCCTCTTAAACTTTTCACACGTGCTACACTTTGAGACCCATTGTTCTATGTCTTAGGACATCCCTGGCCAATAGAAAAATTGTTGTGCCCGTGCCCTGGTTTTTTCTATACCTAGGTGCTCTTCATGAACCCACTTCAGGACAGTAGACCAGAGGGTCCTGGGAACTATGATTTTGTGGTGGGACACGAATAGCATACCTAGTTCTCATTGATTACTTCTCGCAATGGATCGAAATCCTGCCCATAGCAAGTAAAAGCTCCAAATCCATCACTGAGGTAATACAGGACATTTTCCACACGCATGGTTTTCCCACGGACCTTATTGCGGACAATGTGCAGTTTCGGTCATATGAGTGTCCGACATATTTCATGACTAAAGGAGTCAAGCTAGCCACAAGCAGCCCACACTATCACCGCTCGAATGGAATGGAATGGCAGAGAAAGAGGTCTGCATTAGCAAGAGTATACTTTGCAAAAGTCAGACCGAAGGGTCGGACAAGGGGTACTAACTGTTAACACACTGGGCAGTGTAATGTAAAAAAATTGAAAAATTCACAATTTTGCAACAACATAAGTAATATAAATAAATAAACGTTTACCTACTGTACTGTAATTTGAAAACTATAGACAGTTTAACTTAAGAAAAATAAAAGGCAATATTCACGAGAGATGTTTTAAGTCATGTTATTACATGTAATGGTAACCACTCTGTAATGTACAAAAGTGTGAAGATGATGCAACTGTGTTATGAGATTGCATTATGCCGATAAGCACATGATTAAATGCATCCTGCCTGAAGCTTCAGTTTTTTATTGCCTGTCCTGGTGGCATATTTTGTATCCAAATCAAGTGACAATGGAGTGTTCTGTTGGCCGTTTTGTTAAGGATGAGTGTCATATAGTTGTTTACTCTAGGTCATCAGAGTTAATAACTTAAAGTGAGATAAGTGATGAAATAAAAACATTAATTAGACTTACAACAGGTGTGGATGAAGTTATAAATATATGCATATACCATTACAAGAAATATGTCAACACGTTCTTTCATTTGTATTATAATAAGTGTTGTGACCCATCTGTCATGCACAAGAAACCTATTTTGAAGTCTTTAAGGGAAATCACTATGCAGCTGTCTGCTAAACATGAACATCTGAAACGTATACCAGGTAAGGCATTATGTGCATGCTGTTTTCCAAAATTTGATTTAAACTGTAGAATTAGAGTTTGATGGAGAAGAACACAACAATAATGGTAATTTTGAGCCAGAATGCATTGCTTTAGAATCGGTTAACCATACATGTGCTGCTCTGGATGAATCACCTATACGTTTACAAAGTTTTCCTCAGTGTAAAAGACCACAAAGAATGGAGCAAAAGATTGATAATATATAATGTAAGAAATGCAAGATCCTTAAAGGCAAAACATGGTGTGCTACCAAATGTTGATAACAAAACAAAGTGTAAATCGCTTAAGTAATGAGACCGTAAAAGTTGTAACAGATTTTTACAAGAGTGGTGATGTAAGCAGAATCATGCCTGGTTTAAAGGACTGTGTAACAGTCAGATCTCAAAGTGGAGCACAGACAAAATAACAAAAATATCTAGTACTTCTTAATTTAAATGTAGTTAACTTGAAATTCAAAGAAACTCATCCATGTATATAAGATAGGGTTTTCAAAGTTTGCTCCATTAAGGCCCAAGTGTTCTGCCAGCTGGCGCAAGTGACACACATTCTGTATGTGGGCCTATGGCACCAAAAGGTGAAATTCATATTTGCAGCTACAGTGAGTAAAATGTCATACAAAGATTTAATGAAAATAATTGTTTGTGATGATTCAAAAGAAAGTTTTATGCTTACAGAATGTCATAAATGTCCTAGAGTTGATGTACTGTATGGAATCATCTGTGAGGAAGATGTGCTACTAAGTGAAATAAAGTACGTACAAACAATGGTTGTCAACTGACCACTGTGAGCTTGCCACCTTAATGAAAAATATAAATTATTTTATTTCATTGATTTAAAGGAAAAGTTAATAAAATTAAAAACCCATCACTTTGTTGCAAAATGCAAGCCTGAATTTCTAGAACCAAAAAAAGAAGATATTACTTCTGCTGAGTGCATAATTTTGGAAGATTTCTCAGAAAACTATACTTTAGCGGTGCAAGATGAAGTAGGCCTACAGGCATTTCATTGTGTTTACGCACAAGCCACAGTACACCCAATTGTTGTATATTACCGGTACAAAGGAAGTGATTCCACAAAGTGTGAAAACGTGTAGTCAGCAAATATTTGACACACAACAGTTTAACTGTTCACACCTTTCAGAAAGTTCTGCTTCAACATTTGAAAGACAGATTTCCCAACTATATATATATATATATGTGTGTGTGTGTGTGGTATGGGGGTGGACCCAGGGCGAGGCAACACCTTCAGAGTGACGAGCTTTCCAGCTGGGACCCGTAGATGCCCATCATCCCTGAACATGACATGAAATGAGACCCTAGGATGGAGCAATGCTGGAATGCAAGGGCGGGGAAATGGGAATACCCCGAGAAAACCTGCCGGCAAGCGGCATCATCCAGCACGATTCCCACATGCAAATATCCGGGAGTGAACCTGCCGGGGATCGAACCTGGATCACCTTGGTGGAAGGCGAGTGCGCTAGCCCCTGCGCCACCGCTGCCCCTTGCCAAATAGATAAAAGTGTATTATTTTAGTGAAGGTTCAGCTGCTCAATACAAAAACAAAAAAAAAAAAAAAACCTTGTTAACCTGGCTAAGCACAAAGATGATTTTGGTCTGTCTGCTGAATGACAATTTTTTGCCACATCATATGGCAAAAGTCTGTACGATGGTGCTGGAAGTACAGTTAAATGTTTTGTGACAAAGGCTGAAAACCACATTGTATTACGACAAGAAGTGTTCTAATCTTGTTCAAGCAAAATTTCTGGAATAACATTTTTCTCTGTGCCATTAGAATATATTGTTTGTGAAAGGACTTCCAAGGACTGTACAAACCCTGTGTTTTGTAGAATTGTTGCCGTGGATGTAATTAGAAAAATGTCTGCAGAATTAGAAGCACTCCTAGCATTAATTATGAGGCTAGGAAGCCAGCTGGTTAGTGTGAGAGCAAGTGAAAATAGTTTGAAAGAAGATGTAAACAACCAGGTTAGTAGATTTTTTTTTCATGCTGTCCTGTTTTCCATGACAGACATCTGCATCACAATGGTGACTGTCTAATAATCTCCATCTAGTCATTAACCCACATTGCAGTATTCATTCAAAGATCACAGGTTAGCAGTGTAAAAGAAAGTGGGAATGAAACTGTATGGTCACTGGCATTCAAGATTGCCACTGGCCGATCGGTATGACAGAGCACGAACAGCTCTGAGCTCCGATCCCATTGCGACAAATAACCAAATTAGTTCAGTAAAAGAAAAAAGTAAACGACAATGTAAATAGCCAGACGACTAATATAAATGGTTTAGTAGACAACAAAAATAGATAGTGTAGAATTGACTGTGTGGACACAAAATTTGACAGTGTAAATGAAAAAGTGGGTAGTGTAAGCAAAATAATCAACACTGTTCAGGATCAAATGAAACAGGAAATAAGTGTACTGAAGAAGGAATGGCAGAAATTTCTTAAGCAACGGAGTTCCACTCCCCAAGAAAAGTGGGGAAGCAGGAATCATTGTAAATTGTAACCAATAGAGCATTCTTGAAGGATTGCCAGCAGCTCTGCAACATTGGTGTCGCGCAGCTAGTAGCCTGCACCTTACAATGGCTAGACTTTTTGGTGGGAGTACCAATACCAGTTTGAAATATTCACCACCCTGAATAGCTGGTCAGCCAAGCAGTAGGCTTACTAACCTCCCAGCTGTACTAAGAGGCCCTGCACTGAGCATACTACAATCTTTGCCAGAGTGACAGTGACTGGAGTACCTCACACTGATGTCAGCCATGCAGCTATGGTTTGGCGACAGATACCTGCGACATACCCACCATGCCCAACAGCGAAGCCATATCCAGTGACCACGAGAGCCACTACAGGAGCTATGGCAAGACAACGCGATGCTTTCACACGTCTCTGGAAGGGTGCCCCGAGGAGACTTGTGACATCATCGCATTTGACTTCTTTATCAAAGCCACCGCCCACACAGAGGGATGGCCGATGGTACATCTGGTTGCACCCCACACAATGCAAGACACCCTGACCCGAGCACTGGAGGTGGAGTCAGCAAGATAGGTGTCCGCACCCCGACATAAGGTATGGGCAGTAACGTCGAATGAAGACAATAACGACGGCATAAAGAAGACATTGAAAGAGGTGCAGATGACCAAGAGGGACATCGCTTTCAGGGTCCATGCTGCAGAGCATCGTCTCCCCCCACCCCAAACAATTGGAGTGTTGGTCACGTGGACAGCCAAGGCACCTGAGAGCCTACTGCCCACAAAAGCAGCAGCAACAGATGCAGCAGCAGGATAGGAGAACGCACGATGCAGATGAGAATAGAGCATATTCAGAAAACTTGTAAACACTGATCTTAGGGGGGTGAACGTCGGTGACATCTGGAGGAAAGGCTCCAATGTTGTTACGTGTACGGTCGGTAAAATAGGATTTGGATGCAATGGTGGGGAACCTGAATGATGTTGATGTACCTTGCTGGATGGTTGTTGACACTGGGGCAATCTCAACAGTAATAAGACCAGATCTCCTAGGGCCTTCCCCCCAGCAATCACCCGACAACAGTATGGAACATGCTATTTGACTACAGTAACAGGTGAAACCACACTGGCTAGAGGTAAGAGAAAAGTGACTTTAGCCTAGAGCATATTATATACATAGCAGAAATAGAGCATGAATATCTTTTGGGACTTAATGTACTTTGAAAGCTGGGGTGCTGTATCGATACTCGACTTGATGTGCTATGGTTAGACAGTACAGAGTTGGTGGTGTCCACATGGCACAATTAGTCTTCGCTAACTAGCTGCCCAGTAGCCTCTTGACAACCCACTATGCTACCTGCTTCTAGCGAAATTACTGATTTACACGCCAAAGTCACAGAAAGTTTGTCAGACATTTGAGGCTATTTCAGCAAGCAGAGAAAGGCAGCATCCTGCCACGTACTGTTGTAACAAGGACTTTGGTCTCCTCAAATACTGGCAGTTTGCCAGTTGTCCGATAGTGCCATTTGTCTTGAGGACAGGGCCGCAATAGGAGTTTGCAAGAAGGTCATACACATACTTTCAAATATTCCCAAAGCTCCTAATTTAAAACAAATTGAATGTCCTTTACCAGAAATATCGAAGTAACTGGTAGTAAGAACAAGAGAAAACCTCAAACTGACGACAGGAGAAGACTGTCTCTGAATTACTGCAACAAAATAAGGATGCCTTCTCATGTGGACCAAATAACCTACTAATGTGACCTGCCACCACATTGATACAGTAGATGCCAGACCCATAAAGCAGTAACCAAAAATGACTGCCACTAGCTTCACATGTGGCAGTTGAGGGAAATTGTGAAGGAAATGAAGAAGTTGGATGTGACAGAACCATCAGTTATTCAGTTGTCTTCCCCCATCGTTAGTGTTATGACGAAAGACGACTCTCTGATTTTTTGTGTTTCAGATTATCGCCAGCTTAATAACGTGAAAAAGACTCTTATTCACTTCCAAGGATAGACGACATACTGAACAGCCTAGCAGGTTCGCAATGGTGTTCTACTTTGAACATGAAGAGAGAGTACTGACAGTGCAAGATGACCCCGAGGACCAATAGAAAACTGCATTTTGCAACCAAGGGAAAGGAACCTGACAGTTCAAAGTTATGCCTTTTGGGCTGTGTAATACCCCTGGCACCTACGAACACCTAATGGCAAAAGTCCTCCTTTTAGATAGCTACCAGATTTACCTAGATGACATTGTTGTGACAGGAAGGAAATGTGAAGAGCACCTATCACACTTGGACTCTGTATTCCATAAATTGGCCGGAGCCAACTTGAAACATGTTCCAAAAGAAAAATAATTTCTTAAGACATGTAGTGTCACTCCACGGAATTTAAACAGACCCAGAGAAGACCAAAGCAACAATGAATAGGCTGACACCAACTGACAAAACTGAAGTGCGGACTTATAAGATATTATGTGCCTACTACCATCAATTTTTACCTGGGTTCCCCATGATCGGCAAACCACTACATGAACTGAGGCAAAAAAGGAAGTTTTAATGGACCACTGAGTGTGAAGTTGTATTTCATAAGCTAAAGGAAATTCTGATAACTTCAACAGCCCTGGGATTCCCAAAAAGTGAAAGCATGTTCATTTTGGATACTGATGATAGTGATGTAGCAAATGGAGCTGTATTGTCCCAGATTCAAAATGGGAAGGAGAGAAAACTAGAATACTTCAGTAAAGTACAGTCTGCACAAGACTGAAAAAAATTGCTGTTTTACACGCAGGGAGCTTCTGGCCATGGTGAAAGCAATTTCACATTTCCACCCCTACCTATATGGCAGAAATTTTATTCTAAGAACCGACCATACTTTATTATGCTGGCTACTAAATTTCAAGAACCCTGAAGGTCAAATAGCCTGGTGGGGTGGGTACAGTATCTTTAGGAATATAATTTAAAAATACAGCACATATCTGGATGCATTCCCAGCAATACCGATGCACTTTCTATAAGGGTGTGAGTGCCATTTTGTTGTCATTGTGAACATCAAGAAGAAAAATGTGACAAATCGCTAGAGTAAAAGAATTCTAGGTTCTGTATCATTTGATGAGTCATCTACCTGGGATGAAGTGTGTATTAGGAGAGCAGCTAAATTATCCCACTTTGTATCCATTACTAGAGTGGAAAGAAGCTGGCTGTCTGCCAAAATGGGAAGATATATCCAGTCTGAGCACAGCAGTCAAAGCATAATGGGCCCAATGGAATTATCTCATAATGTAGAATAGCATGCTTCACAGGAACTGGGAAAGTAATAACGGAAAACACACATACACACACACACTTGCAGTTGGTCCTACCAGAATGCAAGGTTCACGAAGTCTTAAAGGAACTGCACAACACTGCATCCAGTGTGCTTTTTGGTGTTAATAAGACCCTCGCCAGAGTTTGACTAAGAATCTACTGGCTTCATTGTCGAGAGGATGTTGGGAAATGATGCCAAATGTGCGACACCTGCACTGAACAGAAGGGCCCAAGGACCATGGGACAAGGCTACCTTTAGAAATATAATGTTGGAACTCTTCGAGAGGATGGCAGTAGATAATCTGGGCCCCTTGCCTGTCACAGAGAAAGGTAATCTGTATCTCTTGGTGGACCAAGATTACTAGATGGCCTGAGATCATTCCTGCCCTCTCCTCACCCTGAACCAAGAAGCACTTTCTGAGTTTGATGCACTCCTAGAATATGTCTTCTCAAGGTTTAGGGTGCCACTACAACTCAATTCTGACCAGGGAAGAAACTTTGAAGCTGCTCTGTTCCAGGTGATAACAAAGATTCTGGGGATTAAAGAGACGTGTACCTATACAGCCTTACACTCTCTGTAGGATAGAATGTTTGATAGGCGCAACCACACTCTTGTGCAGTAACTGCCGATTTTTGTGGCAGACAACCAAAAGGACTGGGATTTGAAAGTGCCGTTGTTTCTCCTTGTTTACAGCTTGTCAGTTCACGAGTCCACGCGGGTAACCCCATCAAGAATGCTGTTTGGAAGAGAGCTATGCCTTCCTAGTTATCTTCTGTTTGGCCGACCAGTAGAAGAGGAGGCCACTGCCTCTGATTATGCCAGTGAATTAGGTAACAGACTAGTTGATGTTCATGATTTTGCACTACATGATCTTAGAATAAATAGTGACAGGATGAAGACATGGTGTGAACCAGAGAATATCAGGCGAGTTATTTCAAGGACAACTGGTGTGGCTATACAACCCACAGAGGAGAAAAGGGTATTGCCTGAAACTACAGAAATGTTGGGGAGGTTTGTAGAGGATTCTGAATAAAAACAATTATATGGTCTTTCGGATGTGTCATCAAGGCTTTTGGGTGAAGCCGAAGGTTGTCCACATCGACAGACTGGCTATGTATGAAGATCCGGAAGTTGCAGATTCTGTTTGGGAAGAACAGATTTGAGGAGGGGGAAGTGTTATGAGGTCGCTGCTTTGCATCACTGCCCTTCACCCATCCGGTGCTAGCGAAGGAGTGTATGAACAGCATGTCATAATTTGAGGAACAAAAGCATGCCGCTGTGCATACTGCTACGATAAGCCTATGTGTCTTGCGTGCCCCTGACCTTCCACAGATTGAATTTCTGCATTTAACTGAAGGTGTTCTGTATTATTGCCCCAGGTTCTCTCAGCATAACTCAGGGTGCGGCAAACCTGCCAGATCAGGACCAGCGAGATTATGTAAGCATGCGGGGCCTCAGAGCCAAAAGTTTTTGAGAGTCAAGAGTTTGGAAGATTGTGCGACATTATGTGAAAAGTCAGCGAAGTGACGGGCCAACAAAGAATCAAGTAGCAACGAAAGTGACAAGCTGGAGTGAGGTCCGCAGACAGCAAGCATCTGTGCAGAGGGAAGAGAGACTGGCGGGCGGGACTATTAAACTAGATACATGAATGTATGACATTTCAGATGATTGTAACAGACAGACTGAACATCTGTTAATAATGAGTGTAAATTCAATGACGATTATAACCATTATAGACATTGAGAAGGCCTTTAATTTGAATTCAGATAGACATTAAATACTGCACGCACAGGGAATAAAAAAGGGTAATAATGGAGGCAGTTATTTTAATAACGTAAATATTAGCTGAGTGAATAAATTTAAAAATCTAATTTATTTTATTTTTACTAATTTATTTTATTGTAAATCTTTCCTTCAAATGAGCCCCTAGTCTTCAGTAGTAATACCTTTCTTTTCTGCTGTTTTACATTTCAACCTCACCCCTCGACTATTTCTCTGAAACCAGCACATGGTTTTATGATCAAAGTTATTCATTTTGTGTAGCATTTTAGAGGCCACTGCATACCCTCGACTTGCTGCAATAATGAAAAACTGTGATAAAAAAAAACACCATAATGCTGAAAACCATGAAAACAAAACAAGATACTAACTAGCCTGTGAAAATAATTACATGCAAATATGCACCACTCTGCTTCCAGTAACACAAAAGAAGGAAGTGATGAGAACACACTACATTTACCTACTTCAAAGGTGTACAGGGCTGTCTTGGAACACACACGCCATTTTCCAACTAAATTACAACATTCAAGCTGGATGCTACATACAGGCTCTGTAGGATTTGGGAGCTCACCAGAAAAATAAAACCTTCTTCGATTTGGATTCAAATAGGATCATTACCTCAGTGTTCTTCAGAGGAAGAAGCAAACTTTCGCAGGTGAATTCGCACAAGGAAATTTAAAGGAAAGAGTGCCACAATATGCACAAACGCTTTTAGATTAATATAAGGTCATAGTTAAGTCTCATTCGATTTGTTTACCTAACTCAAAATGCATATTCTTTACATGTTTAAAATATAAAAACCCATTAATCCATTACAAACCGGCACACACACGTGTTACCGTAGTACACAGTATAGATAGTGTCTGTTTACGTACGTAATGACAAAAACACAAAACACAATCATTCCTGCTCCAAAGAATAGTTGGCACAGTATGCTCTATGCGTCAAACTGCATTCAATTGGTCAAATAAAATTGGACAGTTACGACGTCACCAAAAAAACATAATCGTAGCCATACTTATCTGAAAAAGTTCGATGGCATCAGTTTCCATCAAACATTTGAAAATTGGATCGGTGCTATAATATATTTGATATTTTACAGTCTCAGCCAATTAGAAAGAAAATTAATTTATGTAGAAGCTGTGTGGGCATGAATGCTATTTTAAGTTATTATTGCACATAATATTACGAGCTCGGACGGAGGCATGTCTTTGTAAAGAAAAACATCTGATAAATAAAATTTTAATTTGGTAAAGAAACGAAAATATATTAACAAATTACATACGTTACTTCCTATAAACGCTTGGATGAAAAAACAAAAGCAATATCTTACAAATAAAATAGTTTTTAAATAATGCAAATTAAATTCTGCCAGTAAAAAAAAAAAAAAATTGAAAGTGTGACACATTTTCAAACACATTCAAGATTATTTAATAAAATTTGTTGTAAGAAAAAATTAAATGACCATATTATGTCTTCCATTTTATTGTCAAATATATTTGAAAACGAACATTTGACTGTTGACAGGGTCTTTACATCATTGAAACATCTCAGACGCCATTATATTTGTCTGTAAAATATGAATGTCATCAATTTCTATCAAACAGTTGAATATTGGACTGGTTCTATAATATATTTGCTGTTTGGCGGTCCCAGTCAATCGGAATTGCGCACGAAAAAAACGGACAGTACAAAACTTTAAAATAACGAATAATTGCAGGAAACAAAGTGAGTTGACGAGGCACGTCCCCAGAGATGATGAGCTGTGTTCGTACCTTGCCTGATATGGCAGGTGTATGTCAGGAACTGTTGAGGTTGCCCAGCGCCACATTAAGTAGAGAACAATGTTGTTGAGGGTCGTACGGCCGACGGCCTATAGCGATCTCTGGATCCGTGGTCTAATTTGATGTTTAATTACTATAAAAGTTCTGTTAAAACCCTTTACTACGGGACGAAGTTGTCGGCCACCTCGCATACCGATACTAACACTGAAGTTACTCTGCTTGTGGGAAGCAGGCCCCATAAAAGCAATACTTTAAACTCAAGCATACTGATGAATACATCTGCATTAGGGCACAATGCCCAATGATACTCAGGTGAGTAGGCAATAAGCCACCTATTCAATGAATGACAGTTTTATTGATTTAAGGGTACAAATAAATGTCACTCTACAAACGAATGTGTACCCTTGATAATGCGGATCCTGCACTCATGACCTGCCGGTGGTCCTTACTATGAAGTAAATTGAAGGCCTTAAAAATATTTACTTGAAGAGCGCATCACTGTACGCGTGAAGTCCTGTAATATTATCTCAGGTTGCAAGTCAGGCCTCACCTCAGCTAAATAGAAGTTCAAAGGTTCTGGTACTACATTAAACTATTGTCTTGAATGCTACTAGCCTAGATTGAAGTGGCGAGGGGTGTAACTTGGGAGCTTAGTGCCTGCGGGTATTTCGAGTGCTGAGGTCGGACTGGTTTAAGATGGCTGTAGCCAAATGCAAACCATGTAAAAATGTAACCTCGAAATTTACATGATTAAAAGAAAAAACACTGCTCATAATTATTATTACTGACTGTAACACGTTGGTGACATACCTGTGAACATTGGAGCCCCTGGTATGGCTGAGAAGGTGATATCGCAAGTATGTCCCCACACTTGAAGGGTGATATTAAATGAAATAATGCCTTACACAGCTGATTATCGATGGATGAATACATTTGCCCTCACTTCCTGTGATGTCAAATGTATTTCACTATTGTGGGTGTGGTTTTGCCCTGTCTCCTGTGGGTTTTTCTCAACCCTCTATGGAAAAAACGGGTGATTTCCCTAATAAACTATAGTGCAATACCTGGCAAAACTTGCTGTATTACAACTCATTGATTAATGCTGCTTCGGGAATATTATTCCCCACCTTTTGAACACTCTTGGGGCCACATAGCACACTGGGTTCGGCCACAAGGCTTGCCGACATAGGGCACATATGAAAGGTGCAGGATAAAGCAGCGCCGTTTACACCTGTGTTCCCTCCAATGGCTGTTGTGCCTAACAGTCATGACTTCATGGGAAACACCCTTTTAGACCACATATAAATTTATTATGATAGTTACCTCTGGTAATAAATTTAAAATATGGTGGCCGGTGGCCACAGGTCGCAGAGCAGCAAGAAAAGTGTATACATGCTGTTCTTGTCAACCTGCACTGATTGGGACAGAGACCTAATGTAAATCGGCAGGGTGTTGCTGTTGTGGTTGATGCATCTGCGATGGTACAAACGGTCACAAGGGATATGTGGACGTCCAGAACACACCAGAGTTATGCAGATAATTAATTTATGTAGACACTGTCTGGACATGGATACTATGTTTAGTGAATATTGCAGTGTTGCCATCGGCTGTCTGCTACAAGACTTTGTCGACCCGTGTACACCATCTCTTGGTGCAGGTTAGAACTTCTTGCCGTAGAGTGATGCCAAGTAGCACTCAGTCAAAGGCCACGAGCCGAAGACCAGTTATGTGATAATGTATTCCAATTACTATACTGCATTTAGTGCACACTGGCCGAGTGCCATGTATTCCAATTACCAGAACTATTCCTGAGAGCAGTCGGATTTTGGTATTTCAATTGCGAGTTGCATTAAATGAGTACGCACCAAGAACTATTTTTTCCGAATCGAGTCTGGAGTCAGTTCTGCTTTACAGAGCAATGTGGCAGTGACCCATGAGCATGAAAACAACACTAAAATCATTGAAATGTTGGAAATTCTACAATATCTAACAATTCTGTAGATGAATAATACATAATAGTTAATATGGAACAAATTAGCTCTTGGTATATCGACGATATTTCTTGTAATTACGGCAGTGATGAGGTTAATTTCATCCAATGACTCATGGGTACTTTGCCAACGAGTTAAAAAAGTGAAATTGGAGAAACTTATTGGTACAGAATTTCAAAAATTTTAATTTAAATTCTTTTATCAACATCATACTTCAAGTATTTTCTTCAAAAGACGATATGTTGTCGCAAATGTTTTGCACTGTTTTCGCAGGGTGTTCCAGTTGTCGATGCATAAATAATATACAATGGTTTCAAGCAATCATGTGAGACAAGAACTCTTCCACTTTTCAGTGCACACCCGGTACACACCCGGAGCCGCAATTTTAATACACCATTAGTCAGTGCAATTTCCGAAATTCGAAAAGGCGTAATTCCTTTTATAGTGAGAATTTCTTGTTATGTGTTATAGTCAAATTCTTCACTTAATAAAATAATAAGCTACGAAAGGCTGTGATGCAATCCATTATGTCGCCATGTAATTATAGTGAAGCAAATTGCCTAACATGTGGTCATATGGATCTAATTGTAAGAGTACAAAATAGTGTTATGACGTGTGCCACGTGCCCTTGCTCCTAAGACAGTTTGTCCGGCCATGACTTTGACACCACTGTAGTAGGGCTGTGTGCTCTACCAAAAGGGAGGGCGCACACCAGGTATTCGGTGAGATATCAGGATCGGCTCAGTGCAGGTTGAGGTGCCAGTGCAATTTAGCTGGCGGTTGCCATGAACACACCAGAGACTCCACAAGGTGGAATTATATGAAAATATACCTGGTAACAATTGGACTTCTGAGCCAGGATATATACCAGATACTCTTGTTGTGTTTTATTAAAGGTTTTATTGTCTTCTATGTTTTCCTTGTTTTGTAGTGCATTGTTTAACGTGTTATGTCCATTCCATTCATTAATGTTTATGTTGCAGAGTTCTATGTGTAATTATTAACACAAGTTTTCATTAAATAGCATGACACAAGGCAGAATATTGCAGGTTGTAGAAGGAATTAGTTCCTCTCTAGTGCGTGGGTCAACCGAGGCCCACCTGCACGTCAGGCAGGAAGGCAGTCAACAAGTAGCATCGGACAAGAGGGTTTTTCGTGTGTCGTGAGCTCCGACTTTTCCCGCATGCACCGTGCAGCATTCATCATTTTTGGTATGAACATTTAATTGCAATAGACCTTAACTAACTCCGGGATTTTTTTTTTTCATTTAGCTGCCAGTACACCACTTTCTTTTCCCATGGGAATAACACTGCCCCAGGAAGCATAATTCTGCCATAAAGTCATTTTTGTCGTAAGACTTTTTTTCGAAATGTAAACGCAGTTGCAAGTCTTATTGCCCCTTTCTTCGCATGAAAGTGCTCTCCAAGGGGGAGATTTAATCACATCGTATAAATGCTACTGTGAACTGCATGCTACTTAGTTTATTTCGACAGCTCTATGCGCTTAAGGGGACGAGCCCTAACAATAACTGCTCACATCATGTTTTCCTTCATTCAGTTTTGAAAGTGTGTATGTCTTTAGCCAGTGTTTCGTATCTTATGGGAGTATAGTTGACCCTAACAATCCACATACGAAAGTGTTAATGGTTAGTCAATTTTCTCGCCAACAGTAAGCATTGTGGTATGTAGTCGACCCAATGGCTACCATTTAGTAAACAACTACAAAATCACCATTCTGGAGTAACAATCGCTGGGGCAGAGGTTACCAGCATCATCGGCAACAGCACACGCCAGGCGACCATCAACTATCTTTGCAAATGGAAATGCAATTACAATAGCCTTCTTCATCAATTGGAACTTTCTTTCATCTCATCGCCAGGTAAGCCACCTCCACTCCCTGGCAGATAAGCATCACCCAAAGAGTTTAATGTGCATATCATCGTTAATTGTCATCAGACATTTTTCCGCTTCACTGCATGGCTGGTTGAAATAGCAGAGTGTGTTTTGTGTAAAGTTCCCTCAGAGAAGTTTAACATAATAAATAACTTGTTTTGGTGATTGTTCTGTATTTCGAATCTAAATCACTCAAAAACCATCATATTACGTATACAATAGTAAAAAAAATCTAGACAAAAACCGCCAATTACGTATTAACCCGAAAAAACCCAAATAAAATACCAATTTCTCCCCTGTGTATCCAGCTCAACTTGAAAAAGCTGGTTTTAACCAAAGTTTCAGTTTGCGTATCTAGGCGACAAAACCTGCAGGACCAAAAAGGACAACATTGCATATCCAAGCTGGAAGGAGGGAAATTGGTGCCACACCGCACTTGTTTCGAATTGCGTATCCATCCAAGTTTGAGGGAATTTTCTACCTACACCCAATTATTTCCTATAGCATATCCAAACCAAAAACGGAATATAGGGTAAAATACCCCATTTGTTTCCTTTGGTGTATCGAGGTGCCAAAAGTAACTACTGCTAAAATTTTCTTATCACGTATCCAAAAAATGTATTATTTTCACCTTTTTCTCATTACTATTTTAATACACGTGATCCACTATGCATAATTTTTTTATTTAATTTTAAGGGAATATTTAATAATTACATATATTTTTAAAATAATTTTAACCATTTATTATATAAAGATTCACCTGTATGCAATCACTAAAAAGGTACACCAACATCATGAACCTTTTTATTTTATAATAAATTCATTAAATTAATACATTTTTTTACATATACACCATCACCAAAAGGGTACAGTGTACAGTTAAAAATTCAACTTTTTATAAATTAAAACCGTATAGATTTTAATGTTTTATATATACTCAATAATTTTTTTTTTTATAAATTACATTAACACTCGAAACTGCCATGTCCAAAGTCAGCGACAGCAACAGTGTATGCAATTGCATTCGACGACTGCCGAACCGGTCATGACAGACACGACCGCACTATGCTTTTCGGTATCGCGATTGAATATAATTTTTTAAAATCAATTTACCTCAATAATTGAAACTGGCAGATCCAAGTTTTGCAGATGCAACAGATGCAATTGCATCCATCATCGCCAGGTGGACCCATCATGACCTACTAGACTATTTTAGGCTTTGTCAGAATTGCGAATGAATGTTTATACAAATAGCATGTCAATCACACTTTTTTAAAAAACTAAAAAAACACACCAAATCAATTACACTTTTTTCAAACTTTCACAAACAGCAATTTTTTTTTAAAAACTGAAACACATATCAACTCAATCAAACATTAATTTTAACTTGAATCAAACAGCTATTAAATTAATCATTAATTTAAACTTGCATCAAACTACAACTCAATTAAACATTAATTTAAACTCGAATCAAACAGCAAGCCAATTAAACATCAATTTAAACTTTAATCAAACAGCAAGTAATTAAACATTAATTTAAACTTGAATCAAACAGCAAATACAATTAAACATTAATTTAAACTTGAATCAAACAGCAAATCAATAAAACAATTTTTTTGACTTGAATCAAATGGCTTTCCCATTAAACATCAATTTAAACTTGAATCAAACAGCAACTCAATTAAACATTAATTTAAACTTAAACAAACAGCAAGTCAATCACACTTTAATTTTATACTATAATGGCAACAGCAACTAAATTAACTTTTTTAAAACTGCAACTGCAACAGCAACTCAATCTCGCTCGTGCCTGTAAATTAAAAACAACCATAACCAACAGAAACCTGTCGAAATAATGATAGCCTTCGCCGCCATCTACTCTGCGCCGATTACGATGGTGGATGTTAACGGCGTTAATCAGCAAAGTGTGCAGTCGTTCTCCGTGCCGATGATTCTTTTTCCAGACGAACTTGGCCAGGTAGCCGACCCAAGATTTTTTTCGTCGGCCAAAGCAGGGAATGCTGTATCACACAGAACACCTACTTCGCTGAATGTTTTGTGTGTACACCTTCTATGTCTCGCCCCTCTTCATCTTTAGCGTGTTTCGATTGTTTACCATTCTGCTCTTTTCGCTGAACACAAATTCCCTCCTGTGATTCACCTGCATGTGATGGTAGCCGTGAATGTCCAAGATGTTTTAACCATGCCAGCAGTCTGAAATTATCGTCGTGCTCGGAGCGATCCAATCGCGAATGATACTGTTCAGGATCGCAGCGTTCCTCTTTTCCACTGGGACCAGGAATAATTTTGTTGGATCGTCTCACTGCACTTCTCCAAAAACCCACTGGCCGCGAACTTTACATCCTTTGCAGTTCTTGCGTTTGCCCAATTTCGACTCGTCGATCTTGACCACTTTGCCCAGCCCACGGATGCATTTTCTGTACATCAACACCCAGTCTATGCACACTTGGCGGAGAAACTGGACAAGGTGATGACCGTCTTTCCCAAGCACAAAAGTTCGTTCAATATAGTCTGCTATCTAGGGCAGTTGATCAGGCACCAGAGTAAACACAGCTCTACTATCTTACCCGGAGACTAGTCTTAATCTCCCACGAAACTGCCCTATCTCGCCAACACTTTAAAGTTGCATTTAGTACCATCCTCCAATCGCCATCGGCACCAGTAAAACAAGCCTCTGTTTTCCACCAATTCCGCTTCGCCTTCCTCGCATTTTTCTCACCGTATCGTCGATCTAAAAATCTCGTGCTCGATGAGAAACGTGTTTGTGTCTGGCGAGAAATGAATAACTTGCCTGGCGTTCAACATTGTTATTTTACATCCCGCGCAGACCATCTTGCGATGCACGATATAAAATTTTTGAAAAATTGCTTGGATACACGATATGGAACAAAAGTTGCCAAATTTGGATACGCTAAACGGAACTTTGCCAGATATGCGATACAGCACTAGAGGGCAAAGTAAACATTTTGGATGTATACTTCATAGTACACACTGAATGTTTGTATGGTGTTCCCATTATGATATTCAATACAGAACAATTACCTAAGCGGTTCTGCAGTGGTCTTATGTAACACTGAAGAAGACTCATAACTGTCTGGATTTCTGGGTTCCTTCTCCTACTTCTCCTTTCATTTACTTCACATGCTTGGTTCATTTCATCGCCATATTTGGAGAGTGACCTTCTTCCCTCTCTTCCCACTCTTTTTTTTTTTTTTTTTTACTATTTGCTCACCCAATCAACATGCTTGGTTTATTTCATTACCGTTTTGGGAGTGTGACCTCCATCCCTTTTTCCCTTTAAAAAAAACCTAATCCCTCACCCAATCGGCATGCTTGTTCCCTTTTCCTAATTACCCTTCTCCAATTCCCCCCCCCCCTTTTTTCATCGTCGTCACATGTGAGATCACATCTTCGCCACACCCACCTCCACTCCGAGTTCCGATATTTTAACTCGCCCACTTTATTTATTCTCACTGCAGCGAGAACAACATTATTACTTTTTGCACCATTATGTGCGAATAATTTATTATATTTGTCATCGATCTAGAAGTCAGAAAAAAGGATGATATATTTTGTGCAGATCATGATACGGCAACTACATTTGAGTATCTATACATTATTTCATCAGCAGGTACATGTAAGTATTTATACATATTTTTTCTAAAAACTCATTACTCGTGATTGTGTGTGCTTGTGTAAAACAATGTCTAGTAAAGTTATATTTATAGTGCCGGGATTATATGGATCTTTGTAAGTTGCAGACAGTAAATTAAAAACTACAATTTTTCCAAACAAATTGTTTCCTCTCTGAAAAATATCGGATAAATATTTTCAGCTACTATTAAATGACGATTCATTACGACCCAGCAAAGTGCTATGTTCCGTGTGTGGAAAATCTGTATATTCGACTTTCATTTCTCATTTATATCGAAATGTTCAGAAAGTTAAAATTAAAGAATCGCATACGATTAGTGTAAAGATTTATTGCAGCCTGCATATTTAGTAAAACTTTCGATGGAAAAGTACTTGTCGAAATACGCATTTCCTTTGGAAATTTCCATAGTGGGCCATTCTTTGGGCGGTTTACTGGTGCGAATAATATTGGAAATTTACAATGAAGCAGAATTTTACAAATATGAAATATGTATTTTTTGTAGGCACTCCTTTATTCAGTTTGCAAAATTTCAAAATGTTTTCGACGATTTGCTTTTATCCTTGCTGGCAGAAGATACAGCCAAGTCCAAATACAGTTTATTTTCCAAAGATCAATTACTAGCACTCTAAAGACAGTTTTGAAAGAATTTTGTGTTGTTGTTACTGTACAAATTTTTTATTTATCACTACTCTAATAATTCGCGAGTCGTCGACGACAGTAAACAAATATCACTGGATGGTTGAAAAATATTCAGTTGTTCTAAATGGGGAATATTCGGTCGGTATGTAATCATTATAAATTCATATTATGCTACAACCACCAAAGTCAAAATGAAATGCGTGGCAAACAATTCCCTGCCATTAGATTCGAGATGGCCTGCCATTCGCGAGAAAAATAATTCGTTTTTCCAATTTAATTTGTTCGACTATGGCGATGGGATGGTCTCCATACGAGATTCATGTTTGAATATCTCTCTAAAAACTAAAAACACTTTTCAAATAAACGACCACTCTCCACTCGGCCACACTTTTTACTATACAGCGAGTTTATAAAAAAAAAAAACAATCGCAAAAATCTTATAGAGTACGACTTCTGACGAAATACCCACCTGTATATTGTTTACGTGGATAATGTTTAGTAATTTCGAGTAAAACTCTTCGGGATTAATGCTTGCATCTATTTTAGCCAATTCGTACAATTTCTGAAGAAATGCTAGATGAAATGATTTGTTTTCCACTTTTGTTTTTAGTTTGATGAGTTCGTGCAAAGTTTGTTTGTTTCGCCAGACTTGATTTAGAAAGTTGTCAATTTCCAAGTCTGTAAATTCGTCTTTAATGAAGTATTTTTTCGTAAATTTGTGAGAGTACAAGTGGTTTAAGGCGAAATCTATAGACTCGTTCATACCATCCAGTCTTTTCATGACCTGTTTGTAATATTTACTTTCCAAAAAAAATTGACGAAATATCAGTCTTTCGACCGTGGCCTACCATCTTTGTGTCTTTCAACACTGTTCGTTTTTATTTTATCCATATATTTGTTTTTCACCTTAGTTATAAATTAAAGATTTTTCTCAGAGGGTTTTGTTTCTTAGAAATAATTACATTCTTTCTTTTTTTTGTCTTATATGCCAATCTCGGAATCATTATCGAATAAAATAAGGGTACCATCCTCCACATAGCCACTCTCATCACGTTCGTCGTAGGGGGGAGTAGAATGTCTTATGAATACCACTTCCAGCAAGAATCGGCCGCCACTGCAAAACTGAAATAACACGTCATTCTCATCGACAGAATCCTTAAAGTGGCCAAAAGTCGAGTGTAGGCACACCAAGCTAATGTATTTCTTATAGTCGAAATGTGTAAACACATTATTCACTCGTAAAATATCCTTCAAAGGATCCATATTGGTTTGTTTTTCCATTACGGAAAACATGGCGCTCTTGAAGAGAGAAATCGCCATGTCTCGAGCCACATCCATCGCGAGTTGTTTGGCAATATTTTGAACTATCTTAATGGCGGAATTCAAAGTCCATTTCGACTCGTCGACGATGATTATTAGGGCAAAATATATAATGTAGTCATTTTTGTTTAAATTGAATAGCTTTACCGAAATGTCATCAAATTCAAAAGACAACATGTCGTGTTTCGTACTGGTAAAATTAAAATTTACTTACAAGCTTCATCAAAGCTCTTTACACTTAAGTTAGTCAACAGACTTTACATTACAATAGAAACAAAAATTGACAGAGTGATGGGTTACAAAGTTATTTCTGAAACCAAAATAAATAGATATTTTATAGCTGAAATTATATTCTGTTGTCGGAGACGACTGGAGTGATGGAGGTGGCAATGATGGTGGAGACTAATTAGATATTTTCTAGAGGTTTTACAAAATGTTCATGTTTGGGTCCATTAAAAAACTTTTCAGTTATTAAAACCAACAACACGACTATAATAATCAATAATATTAGCTGTAAAATAACTAAATACATCTTATTATGGAATATAGAAATGAAACACAATTGATAAAATAATTATTTCTTTTTATTAGTATTTGTTACTGTATTAACAGTCCTATTATTGAAATAAACAGTCTTACAACAGAACGAAATGCCTGGAGGGGCAAAGGTACCTGTATTGGTATCTGCATAAACCCTCCAGGCAGCATCATAGTTGGTGCGAGAGGTGCCATTCCCATTACATGCGCACCAGCAGAAGGTAGTGGTGTCGATGGTGCCGAAGGTGCCGATGGTTCCGAAGGTGCCGACGCTGCCGAAGGTGCTGAAGGTGGATTTCTTCTTTCAACAGGCCTCATCCTCCTCCTCTGAGAAGTAGATGGTATCCTTGATGTTGAAGGAGATGACATCCTTAGCATCGAAGGAGACAGCATCCTTGATGTCAAAGGTGATGAGTTCTTCGGCGTGAAATATTACCTCTTAGGTGTCAAAGAGCATGACATCATCGGCATTGAAGGGGATGTCCTCTTCAGCATCTCTTCGACGTCGAAGGGGATGACCTCTGTGAGGTAGCAGAGTATTATTTTAGATACACATGTCCCCGAGGACATATGCTACTATATGCTATATTTATGATATTATTATAGGTCAATTAGGCTAGCTTAATATGTCTTTTCATCCACAGGTCCTTACAGTCTTTTAATGTTCAGGTAAAAACCAGTAATAGCCAGCCTTGCTGACACTTACCGGCAGCTCACTTACTCTTCTTTAGTTTCCAGGTTCATAGAAGAGATCAGGGGAAGAGACCCAATAGCGTCACTTCTCCCACCAGAGAGGCGCCCAAACACTTCTCTGGTTACTGTTGGCATCAAGTCAAAATAAACAAAGCTCCCACCCGCTCTCTACTAGTATTTCCAACCCTATTAACTAAGAACATGTTTTCCATACACTCTGTCTCCTGTAGCATTCTATTTAATTTAATTTAATTCATGCAATAATTTTTGAATTTTTACTTCTCTGTCACAAGGGTTTTTACGTCTCTCTAGATGGTTTTTCCCTTGCTCTTCATAGTTAATACTAGCTCTAAGTACACTTAGGGAGGTAGTCATGGCCCCAAAGTGCAGGCCATGGCTGCCCAATCCCTCTTTACCACGATGCATGTCTCCTTGCATGATTTTTCCTAGTAGGCGTAAGGGGTTAGCCCATGAGAAACAATAAAATCCAGTCTACCTTAGGTCCTTAACTTCACATAACACTTAGAATCCTGTCGATTGGCCATCGGCTGATGGTTGATGCTGCTTATTGCAAAGTTAACTGCGTATATACTCTGACTTCGACTGGAACACTTAGAGAAAAAAAATACTGTGACTCTTACCAGGACACTAGGAGGAAAACATACTCTGGCTCCCACCCAGAACACTAGGAGAAAAAATAAAAGTTAGAAGGTGGAGGGGTGGGGGAAACGTGAGGGGAACCTCCTTCTTGCACCATAAAAAAATTATTTCAGCCCCGAGATAATTCTTGTATAATAATGAGGCCAAGTTAACAAATTTATGCCAGTCGTCTCGCCGGCCCATGTATGAACACTAGTCATGACTTTGAGCGAGTGCATATCAGATACACCAATGATAAAAAAAGATACATGAATATACGAGTGCATGAAGTAAAAAAAAAAACTCACTTATAGAGTAATCCTTCCCCACTACCCTAAAGTACAAAATAAAAAATTTACTCGGTGCATATATAAACACCACGCACTTTGGTCTAGAGTCAGTGTGATAGTGATAGCAAGTATAGGACTGTAATGATAGGTGGCACTAATTTTGTATATTTGCAAGAATGGATTAAAATGTTGGAGCGAATAAGGTAGAGTTATACGGGTTATTTGAAGGAATGGAGGATAAATTTAGAAATATTTATAATAGATTTTTGATGCAACATAGTACAAAAAAGGAAATACAATTATTATTAGAAAAGTATACAGAAGCAAAGGAAGAATTGGAAAAAAATTGTTAGATGTTCGAAATAAAACAGGGAAGGTGTTGGTTAGGGATTATAAAGAGTTTCGGGAAGAATGGCAGAAATATATAACTTCACAAAAAATAAATAGTAACAAATTACAAAAACATTGGCAGTGTAATATTACACAAAAGTGTAAATTTTGTAAAAAAGTAAAAAGTCTGCTTTCCTAGAAGCAAAAGAAAGAAAGGCTTACTAGTAAAATTATTATTTTTTGTAGTTTTTTTTGTTTGATATTAGGATAAAACAGATTGTAACATGTTTCTTTTTGTTTATAGCCAATACTGGGAAAGAAGGCGAGGGGATTGAAATGCCAACACCCACAAAGGCAGCGGCTTCGGCGGCAGCCATTGGAGTATAGACTTTGGTTCCTCCAACAGCCTCTCCATCCACAGCAGGAGTTCCATCCCCAGCAGGAGTTCCATCTCCAGCAGGAGTTCCAACTCCAGCAGGAGTTCCAACCCCAGCAGGAGTTCCAACCCCAGTATCAGCTCCAGACCTATCAACTCCAACCACCACAGCCCCAGCAACCTGAAGTTCCAAAACGCATATATGCAATATAAGGGTGATCACATGGGCAGACAAATGTTTTGCATGTATCCAGACTTCTCTAATTTACATTCAACAGTGGCAGTTCCCACCACACTCCCCACACCCCCAGTCATTATCACAACCCCAACCACGGCTCTTAACCAAATTTGAGCCATGTAGGGGTTGTGATTGGAGTAAAACGGATTGAAAAAATAAGTGTTTACTTTTTATTTACTCACAAAATGTAGATGATTTTCTCAAAGAATTCAATATTGCGTGGTGGGTGGCCAGGGTCCTGATGAGTGGAAATTTGAGAGTCTGGAGTTTATTAATTATATATATTATATTTTTTATACATTTATATTTTTTATGTTGTTAATCTTTTTCATTTTTATATAATTTTTAAAATAAATTTTATTGATTTAAAAAATTGTTTTTTTAATTTTTTACATTACCTTCAGGAATCATCTGTCTCTTTGGTGTTGAATAAAGTGCTGCACTCATTCGACCAAACTGAATTAAATAAAATGTTTGGCGAGCAAAATAAAGTGCGCACTTTGTTGGAATGGCCAAACACATAGTAAAAAGCTCGTATCAAATGTGGTTCGAAACAACAAGAATGTTCGTATATTTTTGGCCATATCCTTTTCTCCAATATGTTCTATCTGAGCTTGTAAAATGCGATTGCAAACACTCAATACACAAACATGCAAGTGTACCACATCGAGTACATTGGTGGTAGCATTTGGCATAAATTTACAGGTGAAACAAATGCAGACTCTATCATTTTCTACCACATGGAGCAGGCTTTAATTTAGAACGAAAGGGATTGCATGGCCATGGTCGGACTTTACAACAAGTTTAATTTGGCAATTTTCACCAACTAATTGACCAATCTCTTTAACTGTAGTCTCTAAGACAGTTCTAAAGAGTGCCATCTCTCGCCGGATCACGAATGCAGCCCTGTATCATGTGCTATCCTTTGGTATGTTACCGGGATACCAGAGCAATGATTCCGTTTTACTGGCTGTGCCTGATCTGAAATGTTTGTCATTCGCCGAAAGAACATCCGTGATGGACCTTAGACCAATCTACACCAAACCAAATTTCAAGTGCACGAAAAAAGAATATCCTGGAGCCATGGTGTTTGCAAACCACAGTCTTTTTTGGAATGTTATTCAATACGACGTCAATAATTTTTACCCAAACATCATCATCAACAAACGCCTTTCCAGATCGACCGTCGGTTGTTGCTGCGCCAAAGCATTGAAGCTAGTGTTTGAAAATGCTCCGATATTCTGCGACACGTTCGATGAAATGCTGAGGAATGATGTGATTGCTTTGTACATGATGGAAGATGAAAACCCAAATTATTCGGAATACATAAACCTGGTGTATTCTGACCAGCCTATCGGGAAGATTATACTTTCCATCACTGAACTAGAGTTTTTGGCTGGTGATCTCCCATTCTGATTCATTTAGTCTCACATGTCAAAACTCCATTCACCATAAACTTTATAGAGTCTTTACTCGACCATAGGAAAACTGTAAATAAACAAATAAAATCTCTAAATTCTGAAATGAAGGAAAAAATAAGTCTCTGAAGAGAGGATTCAAGACATGAATCTAGAGTACTTGGTGTTGGATGCGAAACAACATTCGCTTAAAATTACGGTCAACTCGACCTACAGGCTTTTTGGCACTCCATCTTTCTTTCAAGTTTGTCAGCATTCCTGTAGCAATAGGCATGACGTTTGCATGCAAACTTCTCATATATTTATGTCGAGTTATATTCTTGCTGTATCTAATGGAGAAGATTCACAATTGCAAAGAAACAATAAACAACCTGATGGAAGAGGAGCTCATGCAGTTGGTATAATTCATTCGCCAAGATGTCTACGATACGTTCTCTAATATGGAAGCAAATAAAAAACTAATTGTGTATGACGAGACAAAACTCCGTGCAGTAGTTTGCAAAATTCCGCTAGAGTATCACGAAATAGTCTTTGATGCAGATACCAATGGGTAACAATTTACAAATATTATTAAATTGGACATTAACAGGTTTATCGTACTCATAAACCAGGAAATTATAATAATTAATGGAAGGAGTATCATTCTCGAAGGCACTGAGATACTCGCATCTATTTCACTAGTGAAGAAAAATACTTGCATTTGACAAAACTGATTGACTACCGTGTGCTTTGCAGTAATCCAAACCAAGATGTGTTGAAACTGTATTTTATTGTTCATAAAGGTTACGAGCACAATGTATCGCATTTCGTGGAACAAATCTACAACTATGTCGCTGC
Source organism: Dryococelus australis (assembly GCA_029891345.1). Lineage (NCBI taxonomy): Eukaryota > Metazoa > Arthropoda > Insecta > Phasmatodea > Phasmatidae > Dryococelus > Dryococelus australis. The sequence goes on from CM056994.1 coordinate 106,033,944, forward strand.
ACTTGCCTTTGTCTTTGTGAATATGACCAAAGTAACCAAGTGTTATAAATTGGAAAAATTCCTCAATTTCGAAAATGTATTGTTTGCCATTTACAACTACCTCTATTTGGTAGATCAGACAGAATTGTATGCAAATGTAAATTTGGTTATGCTCAAAAACTCATCTGTGCATCAAAGGTACATTGATCGTCTCGGTTCTTTCTACATTGGCCGTAAGAAAATGGCGCTTTTGTACGATCCCGAAGACTCTCAGGCAAATCGATACTTGACTTTGGAAAAGTATTCCAAATTACCACCAAGACAAAAATAAACAACATGCCGTGGTACAAAATGTATCAGATTCATAATGGTAAATATCAGCGCAATTATGTAAAATTCAACCATGCAACTTTGAATGCAGCCATGCCTCAGACTTCTATAAAAAACATACACAAAATAGTAAATGAATTGTTTAAAAAATGGTTTGGAATTTATGAATTTAATCTAACAGAACAAAAAGTGCATTTTGATATTGCAAAATGGGAGATTTCCAAAAGAATTTAGTGAATGTGTCATTTACAACAAGTGATTCAGAGATGATGTGAAAACAAATGGTAAAAAAAAAAAATACAAATAAAAACTCTTTTTTAAATTTGTTTTATTTGATTTTATAAAGATAATATACATATGAGATTATTTTTTAAAGTACAATACTACATCTGGCTCGACTTGATCACTCTTTAGACAAACCCACATCTACTACTAGGCTTATAATTGATTTTGAGTAACTCTTCTGTGAAGGTTCCATTCGTATGACTTATCTTTTCAACTTCATAACAAAAATAGATATGTCAAAAACCTTGATGAATATATTGATTGTATCACTAATAGATGTGTCATATGCACAATTGACGGGTGTGTTGGTTGTGTTGACTGCATTGTTCCCAACATCACTGTTGAATGTGTTGACTACATTGTCCATAGCCTCGCTGTTGAGGAACGAGTCGATTCTGTTGTCACCAACCTCGTCGTTGATTTATGTAATGACTATGTCACCACCCTCGCTGTTGATTGATGTAATGTCTACAGAGTCACCAACCTCACTGTTGATTGATGTATTGATTGTAATCTCACCAACCCTGCTTTTGACAGATATGTTAATGGCATTGTTCACTACTTCAACATTGACAGACACGGGGAAATAGATGGCATTGTCATTCATCATTTCATGTGTGATGGATGTGTTGTTTACAGCCACACACCCCACATATTCCACCCCTATTGTGTTCGAATGCATCTCTCTCCATTTTTTTAGATTGAATGAATTTAATCAGATTAAAGTACCAAAGTGTTGGTTCACGAACATAACCATTCTTCTTTGTATATTTTAGCTCATTCCTTTCCCTTACATAGGAGTTCTGTAAAGACTTTATCCATCTACTGATGATGTCTTTGTCTATATCATGTTCTCCACACTCGATGGCAATGAAAGTAATTCTCGAAGTCCCTTATACCTGGCATTTGTGCATTTATACACCTGTTTACCTCTGTTCCAAAGAGCTTCAGGTTTCTCATATATGTGAATAAACACTTTTAAATAGTCTTTACTAGCATAACATTTTGAACCCATACTTCCAAACTCAGTAGACTGTGCTGCCTCTTGAAGTTCGAGGTATGAGTGCCTCGGGAACTGTGGTAGCATTAGCAACAATACAGTCTTCTATACCTGGCATAGTAGGAGATTTCTTTTTTTTTACTTTTCCCATCTCCCTTCTCTTGTTGTCTTCTTTTTTATTTATTTATTTTTTTATGAATGGATACCTATATAGCTTGTAGTAAGTAAATAAAAATAAACTTTTCAAGCCATGAATTACAAGTGGGTGGATGTAGAGACCCTGTGGGTGGAATGGAAGGATTATTGTGCCTCGTTCGATATGTGTATGAAATCGGCATGTAGACATAAATGCCATTTTCATATTAACCAACTAATTACACCACAATTAGCTAAACTTCACAAAAAAGGAAACATTTTAGCATATAACATTGTAATTGCCATTCACATTACACATTTGCCGCTGTCATTCACAATGCAATACATACATGACAATAACATTTTCAATTTCACTTTAAATTTTGATAGTATTTTTTGTATGGTGAGAAAACTATATCGAAATCGAATTCGGGGGATGCAAATTATGATTCAAATGATGAAATCTGGCAAACAACAACATAGTTATTTGTGCTGGAAGACCCAACCCATGTGGTGTTATGGCGAGATAGTGAACCTGTTTCAGTCATAATAAAATTTTGGCTGCTTATTACAATAAACTTCATATTTTGAATATGTTCAAACAGAATGAAAACCAATTTAAAGATTTAAGAAAAAGTTTATGTGCAGTTGAAGAGCATGCTAAAATAATTTGTAAAAAAAAACTCAGCTTGTGATGTTTTTTTTATTTGTAACACACTCCCAGCTATAAATATGTGGACAGTTTCAGTAGCCGGCATAACAAAGTGTGCGGCGAAGGGAGAAGGACGGTACCAGCAAGATCAAATATGTTCTTTGCAGAAGTTTTACTGTTTTGCTCAACAAACTTCTATGAAAAGAAATTGCCATTTTGTTTGCTGATATCAACTATGACAGAAGATTCATCCACAGTGAATGCAATTGATGATATCTCATTTTTGGTGCAGCAGCAAAAGGTCATCCAAGAAGAAATAATTTGTACTAAGAGCAGAGACGATATTTCGGATCTGGTAAATTCCTATGGCAAGGGTAAAAATTTATTTTCAATGGACAATGAAAGTCTATTTCATTTGCCATACTTTTTCATTCTCTTCACTGAAAAGTTTTTTGACCATGGGCAGCATATCAATCTTATTACCAATATTCACTATTCTGTGGAAAAGTCTCGATCACTAGACAATAAATGGATGTGTACCAATCCGACAGAAGGAAAATAAATTCTCATAAACATGCATAGTGGAGGAATGCCAATGTAAAAAACACTATATATGTTATTGTGAAAAGGAATGTGTTTTTATAATTTGTAAATTATTGTATTGTATCTGAAAATGTAACACAAATAAATGTAACTTTTTATGCATTTCTTTCCTTTTTGGTATATAAAACCCTAAATTAAAACTATATTTGCTTACAACATTATACTATTATATAATATGGTTGAACATCTGCTGTATTACACATAAATATGTGTTAATTTCATTTGCAGTGAGTTGAAATAAATTTGCAATCATGCCAATAAGAGAGAGCACACATAATTTTGGTTGCTACATACGTGAAGATTTTTTTTAGATAAACATTTTTGTTCTTTTTTTCTGCACACTATTTACAAACAAGTGTTTCCCTCTGTTATTTATAATAAACAGATTATAAAATACACATTGAACAACAAACTAGACACTGTTGTGTTCCTTGTGGATTGTATTTATATCAAAATATGAATTTTCACTTAATTATTTTCAAGAGAAGGTATTTTGTTGTAAACCACCAAGAATTATTTGCAGCTTATCACTACTTATTGTGTGATTTACAAACTACAGAGCTGAAAGCATCTTTAAAAATAAATTAGTGTTTATGATCTTTTATTTCATTATAAACAGATGTTAGATAATTCACAATTTAAAAAAGTTGAATAGGTGCTTTTAAAATAGTTTTCTAAAATATATTTTTATGTTTATATAATACCTGAAGGCACACATTCACAAAAAAAAAAAACAATTGATTTCACATGCCAGCAAAGTTTTTATAATAAAGCTTAGCAACTAAGGACTAAAAGGACTTTGTTTTCATTTCGAGTTTCTTAGCAAATATAGTGATGACAAACAAACATTAAAATATGCTTAGAATAGTTTCTTTCATTAGTAAACAAACATTCGAGTATAATAATATTATATATAATATATGTTTATATATAAGGTTTATTTATAATATCTACTATGTAATATACATTTAAATTTAAAAGGTTTATTTATTATTATACCTACACCTTTCCTACTGCACCCAGGAGAAAAACTGATGTTTTCATGTTGTGCCTTCGCCATCGACTGACGTAATTTTTCCAGATTTTGCAACCATGTTGCCCAAACTGGAAGGAGTGGAAGGGAGGGGAAATGAAATACAGCAACATGGTTGGTAGCTGGAAGTAAGAGGGGGAAGAAGGCTAACTTTTCTCAGAATTAAACTATACTGATTACAACACACACACTTGCAATATTTCTTGAAAGTAAAGAACTATTGTTACAACATATACTTTCATGTGATTTTATAATCCAAGCTGATGATTGGATAAAGATGTAAATCTCATGTGACATAAACCAAGCTGATGATTGGATATATATGTAAACTTTATGTAATATCATAATCCATGCCAATGATTGGATATGTTTGTCCCCCCTTCTACAGTAAACAACCAATCAGAGTGCAGTATCTAATTACCCCTAATTTCCCATCCTTTCAGTTTGAGCTACATGGTGGTGAAATCCCGAATAAAGACGTCAGTTGATGGCAAGAGCTGAAAGTGGGAACATCACTCTTCTTCCTAGAGCAAAGGAAAGGAATAAACCTTATAAAATACGCAATGATATATTCAAATCCAAACCGGTACTCTGTCGATCCTCGCAATAACCACCAACGTCGTTTCACATTTGCACCCAATGGTCATTACCCACAATCGATTCCCCGTCATTTCGCATTTGCCTGACTGCATGATCAATGAACATGCATTATCTTAAGTATTCATTGGTCAGATCGAGTTTTAAAGAAAAAAAATTGTCGTAATGAACTGCGAGTTATGGAAACTGCAATGGCTTCGCCGACCTTGATGGGTTGTAGAAAGGAACAAAAGACACGAGCTCATCCTTTAGAGTCCATATATTATGGGACTTATTTTTTGAAATTATCATATGTGCTCAGCCATTCGGGAACATGATCTTGGATGGTGGGTAAGGAACACTGTGCTGTATTATCCAACACAGCCTTTAATGCCAACCCCTCGTTCGATTCCGAGTAGATATGACAAATATGTCATAAAAATACATGTGCACTAACAAAATCCATCACCATTGGTAGAATTAGGTGAAAGTTGGCCTTGTCATCAGACAAGACCCCTTGATGTAAAATGGGAACATGGCTGCAGTAATGTTCTCGACAAAATCAATCATACGATCGCTCCAAACGAGGTTCTCTTCCTATGAGCCGAAATTGTGTTCCTTGACCATGTCAAAGTCCAAGATTATTCGTTGCTAAGTCAAACTTTTTTTGTGCAACTAGCCGACAATCATACTCTGCTCTACATTGTTTTTTTTTGTAGATCAATTAGCAAACACACACTTTAACAATTGATCATAACCAAGGGGCGAAATTTCCTGTGGGGTTATTTTACTGAGTTCACTGGATCCAACAATGGAGATGATTTTGTTTCGATCGTATTTGGTGTCATACCAGCCGACAAGTTGCATTATTATGCGATCCAGATTCGTATCGACAGTTACTCGGCCAATTTCCTCAATGTGTTTGATAAGTTTCCCAATATGTTCCCACTCCTTGTCCATTTTACTCGAGTCAATAATACTTTTCGCGAAATAAAACATATATCAAAATACTTACAAACAAGAATGATACCAAATGTTGATCGAAGCTGTATACAGGAAAAAATTTGGGCTGTATTCTCTCGCCAGAAATGCAGAATACAAATGGTCGAGATTATTCCGCAAGTATTCATTGGTCTTGTCCGACAACATCGACATGTTCATTTTTCGGCTCATATACAATGTTATGCTGGTAAAAAAATGCTTAAAATTTTTTTTTACAAATGGCGAGCGAGGAAATGAAACAACAATTCGCCATTAAAAAAGGAGCTCTTTTTATTCATTGCAAATACATTTGTGATTACAATTTTCATCATATATGCATATTACTTTGTCACATTTTAAGCAACTAAGAAACAAACCTTTTCCAAAATAACACAATCCGAGTGATGATAAACGTTCTCTATTATCCTGGAACATTGGTCGCCAATTTTCATTGTTTCGTTTGTGCATTTCAAGTATTAATCGTATCAGCGATTCATCTCGATGTCTTTTTTTCGAATGCAGTCTTTTCACATTATCCTGCCAAAAATAAAATAACCCTATTCTTTTTCGTACATTAATCCTTGTAATCATAACAGATCGTTTCTGATTGAAATTTGTAAATAACTTTTTACATATCTATACGAGGTTGATATTGTCCATCATTGCAAAAATCCAGGCACATTTCCTTAAACGAAATTTAATGACTAAAGTGTAAATATACATGCTCGACTGTTTGAAAAATCACATTTGTAGATTTTGATAAACTCGCCCAGTTTCTTGTGTCTCGAACGTTGCTTACATTCACCAAATTCACCACTGCTATCATCCGCCTTGCCGCCCTCGTCGTAATTGTTGTTTACAATTACCCACCGCCAAGTGGTTTCATTTACCAATATAAGTGTTTTTGTTTTTCCTCTTGGCCCAATATGCATAATTTTAACTGCAGTTACTCGATCGTTACCAAAACTATCACAGCAGGGGTGTTATATCTGTGAAATATTTTTCTCATCTTCGATGCTCAACTGAATTAATACCATTATATAATCTAGTGGGCAGTTATTTTCCGTGAATATTTTAAGCATTGATTTTTTTCTGTATCCATTGAAACACATGGAACAGAGGACAAAAAAATCAAATTTTTCGAGTAAACTCTGATAATAATTGGTGTAATTATAATTTCTATTGCGATTCGCCAGCCAACATTAAATGCAACCATATCCACATCAAAGCCAATTTCGAACCTCTCCATCCCCTATGCATTTCGGGAATCATTAATGTTTCGCCATATTCAAGTACGGTCACTACGAAGGCCGACCACTTGTTGAGAACGTCCATCCCCATAGAGATATTTTTTCTCACGTCATTTGGATGGCGAACATATTCTTCTTTAATCATGTTTAAAATATCCATTGATGTTATTTTTTCCGTTTATTACACAATGGCTGTAATAAACATTCAATTGCCAATAAAAACATTTCATTGGAATCTTCAATGTGTTGTAATAAGAATGAAGTGTTACATGTGTACTGTGCTTAAAATAATCAAAATTGTTTTTGGTGATGTCACAAGCTGTTTGGCAAACTTGGGTTTTAGAAATGGCGAAAAAATAAATGAGTAATTCCATACATGATGTTGTTTGTGTTTCTTTGTCTTATAAAATTTTTTTTTCCTCACTCTTGTATATATAGGCATTGGAAATTACAGAGCAGTCTGTTGTGCAGTTGCAGTTACTGCAAGAAGTTTCCAAGTGATAACTATCTTGATTATTTCCAGCGACGAGGTAGTACTTCAACAATATGTTTAATGAAGGTGGAGCTGAACCTAATGAGCATCAACTACAGCCTTTGAATGGTAAACGTGAAACTGAACTTATACATCGCTCTTCGAGAGACGACTGGAGACATTATCAACAAGTACGGCATTCAACATGGAATACAGATGGTGATACTGGTGATGAAGAAGGAGAGGTACATTCGACTGATGAAGATGTAAAGATAGAACAAAAGTATTATATAAAAGAAGAGATAAAGTTAGATATAAAAGAAGAACAAGACTTGATATAAAGGAAGAGCACAATTTAGTTTAAAAAGGAAAAGGCAAAGCAGTACCAACAGTAGTGATAGGTGTTCAGGGTCTTCAAACAACTCTAGTGAAGAGGACAAAATACCTACTCTGAGTGGAAAACGGCCAGAAGAAAAACATAAGCTGCTAAAAAATATTAATCTAGCTTCTGTTTTAGTTGATGATTTTAAATTTGGCAGATATCATGGGAAAAAATATCCATTGGAGTTTGGCTATGCTACACGAGGGTCAAACATTTTGTATATATCTAGACCTGTTCCATACATACACTTGGTAAAGAGTATGCCTAACGATCACGAACAAAATCGCAATTTGTACATGAAAGAGCATGGAATACCCTGGGAAATTAACGATAAAAACATTGAACTCAAATAGTTAGTTCAATTTTGAAGGAAACCTGGATTGAATTTATAATTGTAGCAAATGAAAAGCAGGCTAGATATTTACGAAAAAAAATGAGAGTGCCTAGAAAGAAAATAATCATTTGTCACATGAGCAGTTCAAACAGACTTGGAAAAATTTGCCAATCCTATTTAAAAAAATGTCTTGGGCCTGTGCCCTACCTATAGTTCAGTTGATTTGGGATCTAACTACTAAAAATGTGTAAATGGCAATGGAAGATTGCAATAAATAATTTTTGTTCTGTGCGTAAACAAGTGTGTATATATAAGGAAAATGCAATAACTCATTTCATATCGAAATGGACATTGAACAAACACAATCATCCCAGGAGTGGGCCAAGGACAATGACGAGATGAGTTTCTGGAAAGAAGCTACCATAGAAGATTTGTCATCGCCATAATTTCTCGAAAACTTCAATCAAGCAACAACAATGAACAAAATTCCACAATTAAACTACATCAAAATATCATCTACGGATAAAGTGGATTTAGAACTGGATAAAACGATGGTTATCGAGTTTAAATGTGATGTTTATACTAGTGAAAACATTCCCCTAGAATTTGGGTTTGCTACGAAAAAGGGTATTTACATGGCTCATGTTCAAATACCAGTTCAATTATCATACCTACATATAAGTATGTTGGGTGATTTTGGGCAAAATTTGTACTTCTTCCTGAAAATACATGGCATACCTTGGGATCTTCCACATAACGAACATCATCTGATGATGAACATTGAAACTATTCGCAAAATCGTAAACGAAAGTGGGATTCGACACATCGTTCTTGAGAGGTGCTCAAAAAATACACTTTCTGATGCAGTTGGGAGTGCCTGCCGAGAAACTCATAATAGCTACACGGATATTTCCCATCGAATGTGGCATATCAACAAAGATGTTCTCTGGCAAATGTAGATTTTATTTGGAACTATGTTGTCAGAAAATTTAATTTTCAGTGTAACAACTCTTGTATAAAAAAGGAATAGTTGTATTGTATAAATAAATCTGTTTTGGTATGTATTTATGTAAATAAATATTTTTTAATGTCATAACTGAATCAATGTATTTGTAAAATATATATTTATAAAACAAATAACTAAATGAAAGGACTTAATTTTTTTTATTATAAGTTATAACCCCTATAAAAATGAATGATTATTCATCTAAGTTATACATTACAAATTTTGGCCATGAGAGAAAAAAATCATATTACAATTATTTTTAAATGTTACAGTTTTCGTACGAATCCGATAATTCACCCACATAAATTACCCCCCCCCCCCCTTCCCAACCCAAAAAATATTTATGTATTTACCCACTTTTAGTACCTTTTTATTCAATATTATGATTCACAAAGTGGCCAACTTGTTTTATGTCGATCTGAGTTTATCGACTCGTCTAAAACTTGAAAACGATGACCAGGGGGGTTTTTCCTACAGAAAAAAATAAAGTTTATCAAAATGATGTTAAAATACTTTCTGCGTATGTCGGATTTTCACAAATATTTATGAGAAATTTTCTATTTGCATCACAATCTCATCCCAGATCCCCAACTCCATCCCGATAATCTTCACCCAGATGCCCACAATCGCAATATTCCAATCAAACACATATGCTGGGACCTAAGATACTCCCCCACCTCGCCTGCAATCCCCTCGTCATCATCGTGTCTCGACAACAAACGTATTCAAGTCTGTTCCACAAACTCGCATTGACAAAGAGTAAAATCACTGTGATGATGGTGATGGCTGCCTGGCTGATGACGAAACCAAAAGGGACGAGGGTAATTGCTTACTGTCTGAAGGTTTCGATAAAGAAGTGAGGGTGGGATTACCTTAAATCGATCATCAAATACCACCCCATTCCAAAACCCTCGACGACAACTCTGAAAATAATTTACGCCAACCATTCAAACACGATCATATGGTTAAATCAATCAAACAAAAATTCATAGAGGAATACAAAGAACGTAGACGATTACGTCATCGAATTCGCTCAGCGATGTTGACATTTACCGCAGCGATGAAATGTCTACATCTACCGAAATAACAATACCTAAAATTAATGGTGATGATGATCAGGTGATGGCGGCACCCGACAGTCAAAATGTTCCTAAAATCGGCTTACGGACATGAGGAAAATGGTATTCTCAACTATAATTTTGTGGATAAGATTTCGACTTCGTCTTCTTCTGCCGCCGTGCCCATATCTCCTCTAGGTTCGAGTCTTTATCGGGGTTTGCAGGATTTGTCAATTATGCCAAACAGTAAGATGGACGCAGTGGCATTTAATCACGGCTTATTTCCCGATACTTTAATCACCCAACTCGGTTACCCAGAAAAAAAAGGGGTTTAGGATTTTCGTTGATAATTTATTCCCCGAAGCTTAAAATAGGAGACAGGGTGTTTATGGCAAATATTAAAACCTTTTGAAACTCAACTTATATCATTTTGAATTCGCTAAGCTCCGAACATTATTTACAAGAACTAAATTTGTTGTGTAATGTGTACACAAAACAGGGTCAATTTTTATAAAACGTCCATGGTAAATATAAGTATGCGCTCTCAGTTTGCATTTTGAGTAATATTATCGAATGTTTACTAAATAAATAATTTAAAAAAGCACTCACATGCACACACGCACACACACACACACACACACACACATATATATATATGAACTTGAACATGTCAAAACAAAGGAGACAAAGACTACGTAGCCGTAGCACGAGTAGATTTCCGAGTCCTTTGCATATAAGATCATCGTCACCCATTCGATGCCGACGGAGGAGACGAAGTACTAGTTTGAGTAAAAAGTTAAACAAGTTTAAAAAAGTAGAGTGGGTCAAGTAGTTCGAAATGGTTACTACATAGCATAAAATAATTTCAGTAAATCGAGCAAAATTAATAATAAAAAATTATAATTCGCATAATTTTTTTAAATTTTGTTTTTCTCCACAACCAAACATATATATATATATATATATATATATATATATATATATATATATATATATATATATATATATAACACACACACACACACACATACATACCTATACACTTCATTTTTCCATATTACCGATTTGAATCAACATTTCATTTTCTGTAAATTAGGTATTTTTAATCATGAAGTAATTCTTGGAAAATTTCAAGTGTGTGCTCAATGCATTCTTGACACTGCCAAGTTTCGAAAAAGTGAATTATACTCTAAATGCAGCTCCTAGCAGTTGGGATGTATCACTCGAAGCAAGTTGAGTTGCATCTTAGAATTTCTTTTTTGTACGCAAATTACATAATACAGATAATCTAAATTGTCTTCATTCAAATGCCACGCCAAGAAATTTGTTTTTCTGTACTTTCTTTGCTGGTATTGGCGACGACAGCCTCTTTTGCAGCTCGAGTCAATAATTGTCTCTTCATAACTTCCACATCGTTGGTTCTTTCTCCGAGTTGTTTCGTAAAATACTCGATGTGATTCCGAAACATGCGCTGTCTACCTTCGCGAATGCATGAGAGAATGTGTTCGTAAATAAAATCTTGACAATTTTCCGCAAAGGGCATTTTGGAATACATAATTAGTCTATAAATACCTGGTTTGTTGGTGAAGGTGGCATGGGGCTGCTCATTGACAATTACAACTGAAGTTGCATTTGTTGCCAGTTCGTTGAAAGTTCTTCTATATTTCTCTTTCACATAATTCGTAATAGCTTACATGTTGTTTTGTATGCCAATAACCCGGCAATGGTTTTTGCTTTAAACCATATATTATTTTTTCTATCCAAAAAATGAACAATTTTGTAGTTGTACAGGAAATGGTGATTCTTTTAATTCAATAACTTATCCATTTTTTTTAGTTATCATTGTCAAGAGCACTTTACAGATGCACTGTTTATCGCGAGTTCTCCCATTCTGATCTCTGCTTGAAATGTAGCTGCATATATATTGCCTTACCCCCCCTTTTTTTGTGGACTCGAAAAGAAAAAGAAATTTTAAAAATCTATATATATTATTTTACTTTTTTTTTTTTTAAACGGATACATTGAACTAATGTTGTGCACATCAAAGCTTGTAAATTTATCGTGTTTTGTTGAAATAATGTTGTGCACATCAAAGCTTGTAAATGTATCGTGTTCTGTTGAATTGTACATCATGCTATATTTTCTTTTATTGTCGAATAAACCCAGCACATGACCTAATTCATGAAAGAGTACCTGTTGGTAAAAAAGATAGGACCATTTATTATCTTTGTCAAAACATATGATTTTGTACGGAGGTTGGGATGCATGTGCGCATATTGGACCTTCGCAGTAGAAAGGGTCTCTATTTCTTTTGAATAATGCCGACATTGGAATTGTTTCTATTCGCTTACATAAAGGTTTCAGTTTCAAACTGCCGATTAAACACTTGGAAAATTAATTATGTGTTTTTCAAAATTGATTGTTTATTGAGATATGAGGGTAATAATAAGTAGATGACTAACATACGAAAAAAAACGTATAGTTGATCCCAAATTGCATGCAAATTCAATCTGTTAGTAATAAAAAGTGACAAACTTTGTCAATGCAGCTTCTTTCGCGTCCAACGATTCGCCGACTTTGAACACTCCGTTTGGTTTTTCACAAGATGCTCCCGAAGAGTGTTTAAGTATGAAACGAGAAAACAATGTGGTGGAAACTTACAATGATTTGGCTAGGATAATTTCAATCATATACAATTCTCCAAAGGCCTCGGCATCTAATTTGTGGGACGGTTTCTTATGCACTGGTCTGCAAAACATTCTGAACAGCATCTGTGGCAATTTTTCGACAATTACAAAAAAATATTTCGCGAGTAAAATAAAAGCATGTGTAAAATCTTATGTCATCGTCGAAGGGTATATAATGAGCAGATTTGTAATCGGGCTTTATTTGAACGACCAGATTTTAGTGTTGAACATTGATGTGGACAGGTTGTGCAGTTATTGCGGAAATTTATCCCTATGTATTTTAGACTATTATTATTTTCGCCTTTTTTGAAAAGCTCTATTTCAGTTTTAATTTCGCACGAATCCGTTTCAACCCCCGTCGATTCGTTAGGTTCTTTGAAATTGGTTTCCATTTCGCTCAATTCCTCCAACACAGGCTCGTCTAAAGTACTTTCTTCATGTGATTACCATGCTACTATTTCCTCGCATTCGATTTCGGTTTCTGATTAGCTTTCACTGAAATATATTTCGACTAGTGCTGTTGTTGGCTTTTCAATTACCAAGAATGTGGTTTCGGACTCGTTTATGTAGATATTCAGTTCCACCCGCACCAGTGTGGATTCGCCAGCAGTATTTACAAGTTAAATTTCTGTTCCGTTTTCGCGGAAATTTAAATAAGTTGATGTTATAACCGGTTCATCAGAAAGAACGACTTCGGTTTCAGGTTCATTTAATTTGCTAATTTCGAGTGGCTCATTCTCATCGATGTGATCTTCGTCGTGAACAATGGCCGATACTGTGACTTCGTTTAAATTCTCCCAATCATTATCTGTGTTGTGTAACATGCATTCATCTTCGCTATCGTAATCACCATAATCTTTACCATTATTGCCATCATTTGCTTCTATTGTGGCCACATTCGGATCGAGCAGATCCAACTTTTGGTCGTTTTCCATGTGAAACTCGTGTCTAGTTTTGTCACATTCGACCTCCCCGATCGTAGTAGTATTTTTCGAAACTTCAAAATAATAATTAGGGTTGACAGTCTCATCCAATAATGTAAATTTTTCCACATCATTAAAAGTTTCATTAATATTCTTTAAACCTTGTATAAATACATCGAGAATGGATTTTGTAAAGTGATAAACAATAAACACATGAATGGGTGAATTATTCGAAATGTCGTTAATTAATTCGAAATCTCTTCTTCCACAACAAATGATTATCAGTGTTCGTCGAAACAGGGTTTCTGTCCTTGGGAAATGATTTAGAAATTGAGTAACTGCCCAAATAAACCAGTTTATTATGAATGGGTGTTTATCCCGATAGTCGAGAACCACTTGTTCTATAATTTTACGCATAGGAAAAAGGACAAAATCTATAAACGTGTGTTGATTGATTACCTCTTTTAAAATCACGTACATTTCATGTGGTTTTTACATTGAATATACAATTTTTTTGTCGATTTTGGTATGTAACAACTGTTGAATATTTCTCCATCTTGTTTATGAAGCAAAAGTTTATTATATATTTCAGTGGAGTAGGAATCAACGTTTAAGGTAGGATTTTGTTTTTGCAAATCCAAAATAGTATCAATGTATTTGTTTATTTTTTCTTTATTTAAGGCCATGATTAGATGTTATATTCAAAAAACACACCTTACAAATGTATAGTCTTTTTAAATAAATCACATTAAAAAATACACACATATTCCATCACATAAAGTTCATGGTGGGTGATGCATCGTGAGAAAAGTACCAAGTCAACTGCATCCTTCACCTCCTTTAGAAAATTTGGTATATAGTTTTCGAGGTCGTGGATCGTGTTGGTAAATAGGTAAGGGGGCAGAAATTGACTGTGCCAAAGGGATAAGGCAAGTATAATAATAAAAACAGTAAATATACCATATAATATATTAATATTTTATAAGGTATATATAATATGTGATCATGTATAATATTATATATTATTTGACTTAACTTTTGTTCTTACTTTATTTCTCTTCTGTTCTGGAGAGGAGGAAGGTTTGATGTTTCTCTGTCCAGCTCTTGCCGTCAACTGACGTATTTTTTTTCAGATTTCTCCGCCATATAGGCAAACTGTAGGTGGGAAGGGAGGGGAAATGAAATGCTTCAATGTGATTGGTTGTTGAAATTAGGAGTGGGGGAATGTCGATATAACATACTCTGACAAAATTCTGTGGAACTAAACAGTAAAAAATTCCTTTTTCTTCAATTTTTTAAATTTAATTTTCATGTACATTTGTTTATTTTTAATGCAAAATAATTTTGTAATAAATGTCAAATTCCAATTGTCATTGTCTCAATCAAGGCCATCACTATCATTGTTCCCATCATAACCACCACTGATGTTGCCGCCATAATTGTTGGTATCATACCATAACAACCAAGTCACTTTATGATGAATGACTACTTTTTTACCTGCAACAACACAATACCATTAAATACATTTTACATGATTATTATGCATTTAAAAACAAATTTCGTGGGAAAATTGACTACTTGGTTGTCTTTTCGGAACAATTTCTTAAATTGGAGTTGTGCTGTTATGGAAACATAACTCAATTGATAAACATCCAGCTGATTTTCGATACAGATTCGTCAAGGTCACTTATCAAAGGACTTGCTATCACCTCTGATGTAACATTAACGGTCGATGCCCTGCGATACGAAGAGGGCAATGATGCCAATACTGGACGCTTTTCTTCAACATCATCCATTCGCATCACAGGTCGACTCACAAAACTATGTGAGTGAATGAGTCTAATCAGAGGGAATGAGAAGGGTTCTTGAGGGAATCTTAAGAATGCCTCAACTTTGCCTCAAGATTATGCTGTAATAACATGAAAAATGATGGGATAATCTTGAGGCAAAGTTGAGGAAAGTTTCAAGTTTGCCTCAAGATTACACCAACATTTTTGCTTCATTACCCTCAACTTTACCTCATGTAATTTTTTTTTTTAATGCTGCACTTTTTTTGTTGGAAAATTGTTTTCTAGTCTCGAGAGAGTCTTGCATCATGGATGAAAAAATAAATAAAAACCAACAAAATAAAGTATATAGGCCTTTTTTATGGGACGAGAGACACATACAATAAAAAATAAGAATAAAAATGTATAAATAAATTGAGTATATAAGTGTTTCTTTCTCAGGTGAAACCCACACATGAAATAAAATGAGGTACTGAGTGTCGGACATTACCCTGGAATGAGCAAAAAAAAAAAAAAAACTGGCAAATCATTAGCACAAAAGAAATGAGGTGTATCCTCAACAGTTGGTGGTTTAGGAAAAAATCAAAAAATCGTGCTCTAATTGAGATGCAAAACAATATTTTTTTTTACATAGTACAAACAAAATTTTCACACATTTGCCATCGGTCGAATCACGGGGCCATGGAAAAATTAAAAAACAATTCCGATGATCTATGTTGTTTTGGTGTTTCCCACTTGAAGATGCACTCGAAGGAATCAATTTACAAGTTTAAAAACATTCTGGAAACTGACGAAATGGTCGAATTAATCATCCTGTTCAAGATGGTTGTAAATCACCAGTACATTTCGAAAGAAAATGTACATTCCATTCTGGATTCGTTTGATTCCCTGTTTGCATTCTTTTCAGAATCCCCTGGAAAATGGTACCGCTATTTAATAGATCGGATAAAGACGTGGGAGTACAGTCAAATTTACGCCAACTGGAAGAAATATATATACATTTTTACAGGTCGGTGAGTCGTGCACAGTTGACAAACAAGCAATTTATGCCTTGGATGAGCAAATTTTTTGCTGCATCAAGAAAACATCTGTCGAGATTCAAAAGTTTTTCGACATTCCATTTTGTAATGGGTCGATAAAGACAATGTTGCAATGCAGCAGGAGTCAGATGCCCTGGAATTTACTGTCACCGCCAATAAAATGTTTGTGCAGTCAAATTATTTTATGAGCCAATCTATGACCAAATGAGATCATTGTTCCTCACACGTAGATGACATCGCTAGGCATCGACCTGAACGTCTCTCGAATTGTCGTCTTTGACCTGACCAACATTTTGGATGGACAAAAGGAGAAACTCATCAATCTGGGGTGAGATACCATCATTTTACTCAAACGAGATCCAGTGATACATCCCGCCTCGATCGTCATCATCGATCGAGTGGTTTTTGCGTCAAGATATTTACTGTTTCTCCAACAGTTGATCCTGAAGATTCAGAATGCTGAGATCGACAGAGGTATGGAATTATTGTATGTGGTTTCGGATGTGGTCGCCGCCAAGGAAGCAATAATCAACATGTCACCCATTTACAGTATTTACATTCCTTTTAATAAACTAAGGTTGAAATTTACAGAAGCTCGTATTCTGTTCATGCATAAACGAAGGTTACCCAAAACACACAGTTTTCACCAATTATAGTAATTGTTTTGCAATACTGATACACTGAAATGGATCGATGACGAGACGAATCGTGAAGCATTGGACAAACTGATTGTCGGCATGCCCCATATTTACGACTTGGTCGCACCAATGGCGGATATGTTGGAAAAATTTGTCTCTTTGATTATTTCATGTATGGCTCGAGGAAAACATACAATTTCTTTTGCGAGGTGAACCAGCAAACTCACGAGTTGGCAAATGGCATCATTAATGATTTTCACAACGAATTACTCCCATTTCTCTACTCGTTAAAATCACTGAGTTTATTGGACGGAAATTTAATTCGCATAGTTTTGAGCGGCTTCAAAGGAAACATTCACCACTACCTGGGAATCATGGATAAATTGGTTTCGCTCGACGGTATGCTCGAATTAGAAGATGCAATCAATTCCTCGAAAGTTTCCTTGAACGAAATTGTGGCCGAAATCGATAAGGAAATATAACAAATGGGTAGAAATGTGCACATGGTTCCCCGACTCGGTCATAATTATTTTTTGTTTATCCTTATATATATATATATATATATATATATATATATATATATGGATAGTCTCCGAAAAAAGGTGGGCGGAATAGAGAGAGGAGAAAAATAATTATGGTTAATTTCGAATATCCTTTTCATAAACATGGGCAACAGCCGTCCAATGCAATGTAATCTGCATTTATGGGATTACGAACGGTGTGTTTCGAAGAGATGGGCATCGTGGAATATATAGGTTCGAGGTATCCCGAATATAATTTTTTGAATCACGGTTGGCAATGTACAAGTTTTGGCCCAAGGCGATGAAACAAGGACCAAAACAACTTAGCCAAACTGGTTTCTTTTACGTGGGGGACAATGATACGATTATTTGCTTTTATTGTGGTTGCAAATATTATCACTGGCAGGAAGAAGATGATCCTTGGATAGAACATGTTTATAATTACTCGATGATTGAATGTCTATATGTTAACTTGATAAAAGATAACATATATCCTATTATGACTGCAAATTTCGAGGACTGTAAAAATGATTGCAAAATCGACATCACAGACGATGATGTCGATGTTGATGCCATATCTCAAATTTTGCAAAACCACAAATAACAACATACCTATACTGAATACAATATGTGTGAAGCACGAATAAAAACGTTTAAAATAAACAATGGCCTCCATCTATAGATCTAGACCCGAAACAGCTTAGTATTGCGGGGTTCTTTTACACTTATGTCAGTGATCGAGTGACTTGTTTTCATTGTGGTAAAAAAATTATACATTGGGAAGATGAAGACGATCCTTGGATAGAACATGGTTTTTGGTATCCCGAATATGAATTTTTCCTTTTGGCAAAAGGAAAGGGATTAATCGACAAAATTCGGATGGAAAGAATACAGTGGCTTAAGCAAAAAGAGAACGAGGATATGGCAAATTTTGCAAACAACGATTTGGAGAAATGTATGAGTGGTAGCAGCAGCGACAATTCCACAAACAATGATTTGGAGAAATGTGTGGGTGGCGGCAGCAGTGACGATAATGAAGATGAACAACAAAATCCATTTTTATTCAAGATTTGTTACCAAAGCGAATTGAAGGTTGTTTTTCTGCCTTGTGGTCATTCGAGTTCATGTATCTAATGTCTATTTACACATTCCAAATGTGCAATATGTCGTAAAATAACTTTGCTGTAAATAAAATATTCAGATTATATATACATACTTAACTTCTTCATGAAACAGGGAAGGAAACCAAGCAAACAAGAAATTCTGATTAGTAATGTAGTTTTCCAAGTTGATAAATTCCTCAATAAATTGAATGGCCGTGGCAAGATACCATTTAATTTGGACTTTCCAACCCAAAATGGAAAAAGTATGCAGGAACCTTTCGTGTATGTGAAGTAAACGTTCGGCACACAGTTGTAAGATGGGCAACACATTTTGTTTGAATGTACACGGGTTGGTGTATTTGTCATTGTAATTGAATAATGACCCAACACAAACTGCGAGTATGGAGAGCGATCTAGTAACACTTTACTTTTCTTCAGCGCTTGTACGTAGCACATTAGTTCGTTTTCCAAGTCAATGGTATACATTGATTGGAGCAGGCTATTCTCATTCTTGTTCTTGAATGAGGGGGGAGGGGGGGGGGGGGTATTCTGCCAGAAACATGAAAAAATCAAACGATCAAGTAGACACTGTAGTCTTCTTCCCCATGTCCGAAGTGCCTCCGAGAAAAACAACTTGTTTTTGTCGGGCAAAAACTCGCAAAGTGATAAACATCATGCTACTGCAAGTCAAACTAAAGACCGTCGTGATGATTGTAGACATAATTTCATTTCCAAATATGAAATGATCATAGAATTGTAAAATTAAAAATTCCAAACAGCCGACGCATAATCCAATCAAATATATTGGAGACAGTAACTGTCTACGCCACAAACAATCAATGTTAGGGTTTGAATGATCAAACCCAAATTGATTGTCAGTCCTGCTATGATGACGAAAATGTTGTTGAGGTATTCTTCACGTAAAAATCCATTGCTGATATATATATATATATATATATATATATATATATATATATATATATATATATATATATATATATATATATATAAACCTCTACAAAAAAATTTATATAGTAAGGGATTTCATTTTTTTCTCAGTCTCAAATCAATGTTCTGTGAGTAAAGAGAATGCAATGTAGGCAGAATGAATTTCGCAGGAAAGAACGTATTAAGGTTCAGAGTTCCTCATGGTCACTGCCTGAAAAGACAATTAAATTTGAAGATAAACAGTCTGTTAAACGAGGGTGAGTTGGAACCATACACTTTATTGAAACTAATTGGTGATCAAGTTCCAATTGGTGATATTCTGATTTATTCCACCGAGCTTTCCTTTCTCCACAATTTTCCAACAGGATACAAGTGTAATGTAAATTTCGAAATGGTTTATTTACTGACAAAGGAAAGGTTCGTACATTACCCGACAAGTGAATTTGTGATTGAATTTTACGACTTGATGAATCACTGTCTCCCTAAAGTGTTAATGTACAAGGAACAATTTCTCACACTGTTGACGACCGTGTACAAAAATCAATGCTATGGCGAAAACTTGAAAGAGAAAATACGGCAGAGTTTGCAGCCGACGAGGGGACGATGCGATCGTGAGAAGCTACAATTGATGGATGTGTTCGATTCTCAACGCATCCACTGCAAACACCGCGAGATTTGGACGAAATAGCCGACAAGTTTGCAAACATGGATGAAAACTGGGTTTGGATGATCAACCAGTGTTACTTACTGTCCGACATTGACCCGAGTTCGTCTGTAAACATTATCATCGCCAATTACTTGGAGCCAAGGCAACAGGGAGCACACAACATTAAACATTCAAACATGATAATTCTGAAAATACTAACGGAGTTGAACTGTTTGACTGGACGACCCACGATTTGGTTTTCACGCGCAATGCAATGTATATAAACACAACTGCTTCGTACACGTGTTTCAAATCCCGTATATGCATCAATGTGTATGACAAATTTCTCCATCGGCAATATATCATGGCCTACAAGTTGGACTCCAAACGTCCTTCGAATTCGGTATCGGCGGTGATTTACGAACACCACGACTGCAATTATGTATTACTCGAAAAGATGTCCGAGATGAGAAAAAAATATGAGGCCAACGAGATATCCGTTGATGAATCGAAAAAGATGATGACTGCAAAGAGGTTGAGGTCGCGCCGCATAACATATTGTTATAAACACGGCAGTGTTAAGGAGGTGTTTGCTGTCATTTCGGAAAATGCATTATTGGACATTTTCCGAAATATTCAACTTCAGTTCTCTGTTGTCGCAACCACTTTCTTCAGCGAACAATCTTTTTACTACATTTATTTTTACATATGGAATTTTCTCGAGTCGAGATTGTACAAGATCCTACACAAATTGTTGGAAATCCCATCAATGTGACCCAATCGGTCTGGGCCAAACGACCACAGGTACAGTTGATATACACGAGCAACACAAAACTTTTGTACTCGCATGAAGATTTGTACTTATACAATCACCTAGCTTTAGTCTTTGTGCAAAATTACAAGAACATAATTTCTCTTCCAGAAGATTTACACGAAGAGACCTTTTGCGTCGTCACTTTGATAAAATAGTTGAAAACATACATGTCTTATGAAATTACAAATAAACTGATTTATTTCACATATCTTCGAAAATTTCGGGGCCTCTGGTGAACGTCATCAGCCAAAGTGGAATTAAATCCATGGCAGATGTGAGTATAACCTATCGAGATTTTCAGCTATCAAATGCGCCAGGTTAGGCCATGATATTAAACACGCCCATTTTCAGCGGAATCCAAGCCGAACATTGCATTATGGAAATTAAGTAATGAATATGTGTATGTAAGAACATTTTAAAGAAATTATTGTAAAAATAACTACATTGTATTTTATTTCTATGCACGGTAACCAACAGTGCCTTTTCATCACTTCTACTATCAAAATCCAATAATACAGAAGTTTATGATTTTTCAGTTTAAATCAGAAAAATTCAAGACTTTTTAATGCACTGATAGAGGGAAATGAGAAAAGTGATGATAATGATGATTTATTGGGGCGAGATGCTGATACAAATTCATACAATTCTATTGAACATGAAAGTGTTTCAAATTCTAGCGTGGAACCAAGTGTCGGTGATACAACTGAAGATGTCGTAACTGAAGGAGCTGCCAATATTGTTGCTTGAAATGAGACTAGAGGTAATGGAATTATCGGTAAAATTGAAGATGCTATTAGGAAAACTACACCGATAGTAAAAGAAACAGATTCAGATGCAGATATTGTTTCCCTGTAGTTTATCGACTGTTTTGGTCCTGATAATGATACCTTGTCGAAAATGAAAGAACATAAAAAAGAGGATCGAAAAAATTGTAGAAAAATTTCATCCCTCTCTTTTGATCGCATGAAAATGAAGCTATTGTTCAAAGTGTGTGTTTGGTTATTTGAGGCACAATTCTAGGTTTGGGTATGGCACTATTAAAATGTGTGTTTAAAAATTTGCTCGAAGGAGAAAAATGTTTTCATTTGGTTAACAACCACCTTTGTAAATAGTGTACTTTAAAAAAATAAACACCCACAGGTCTGTATATAATTTTAAAAAATTATTTACATATAAATTACAAAAAATACACATATACAAATAAATTACAAAATTATTATTTTTCCACATTTTTTGTTCCATATATCTTAGATTTATACACAATTCAGCGAGCTCAAACTTTAAATACTGCACATTACTGTTGTATAGATAACGAAAAATGGCAAATACTGTTGGGAATTCATCCTGGCATTTACATAGCGTTTCTAAACCAGCAGGATCCATAATATTACGATTCAAAAACTTGCCATTTTTGTTCTGGAGTAGCAGGAAGGGAGATCTTTGTTTTAGTTCAATCATCTGGTCGACATGTTCCGTGTTTTTTTCTTCCACGGTCGAAAGAGTGCATTGGATCACTTTGTCTGTGATCAAGTACCACGAATTCAAACTTCCCCCACTGTGATTTTTGTGAACAATCTCTTTCATTAAATTGTGATCTATCGTGAAAAAGACATATTTTCTCAATGGTTCATTTCCAACAAACGGAATTTGAGAGTTTATCTTGATCTTGTCGACATCGTTCAAATTGACGAGGTTAATGTTTGAACCGAGTAGGTTAAACAACACAAAAGTATTTTGTCAACAGTCAGATAAAGTAGGTAATTTCATCATCTTCGGGGCGATAATTACTCGCATTCGCCTTTATTTGATCGTTGCAATAAAAACTTGAAGTAGTTGCCATCAATTTCATCCAACATTGAAACAAACTTAACTTCGGAATTATCCACGACAATGCACGGTAGACATATTATGTTCGCGACCTGTTGATATTTTGCAGCTGGTTTCCCCTCTGTTTGTTGGTTGATTGGTGCTTGAATAAATGATTCAATGTCTTGAGCTTCTTCGTCATCGTCACAACATTCGTAATTTTTTTGCTTAACTGAATTGCGATATTCTGCCTTGAGATTAGTAAAAGTATTAGCGCTATTATCGAGTTGACACTGCTGTGGTTCAGGCTGCTGCTGTTGCTGTTCAGTAGTTTTACTAGAGGCATCCATCGTGCTGAGTCTCTTCAGAGCGACTGGTACAGTAACAACGATTCACCACCTCTTTTATAGCCACTACCTCAAGGAAAATTTTTTTTTTTAACTTTTTTTATTTGTTTATTTCAATATTTTTGTTCATTCTTATTTGTTTGTATTCATTTCAATATTATTTTTGTTCTTGTTTATTTTTTATATTCATGTCAATATTTTTTTTGTTCTTTTTTGTTTTGGTTTAAATATTTTTTCTGAAGCAATGGACTACAGTTATAAGTCGCGAGTAAAATTGCACATTTGCATTAATTTTTGCAGGGTCCTTAATTGTGTCGAAAGAGCAAGGTAATTTTAATTGATTGTACAAAGAATTATTGGTATAAAGTTTAAGCACGGGCATGCTATACTGAATGCATATTGAGCTCCTTGTATGGTCAGGTCACTTCCAGCCCATTTCGAAATGCATTTCGTACATGGAAGTTAGGGGTCGGAATTAAAGTGTAAAATTTGCGGGCCACAGTCACAATTACCGGTGGAGTAATCGGGCATCACGTTTTCCGGTGCATTGAATATAATCGAAGCACATTTATTTGGCATGTACTCGAACTGCGATACATTATTCAATGGAATCATTCGATTTTGTAATGTGTCTGTCTGATTACTCAGTGCACACAATCCGGTAATCTCCATCGTCCAACTTCTCATCCACATCCTCTATACTAAATGTGATGGGTACCATATCGGTGTACATTGTATTCGTCACTCTATCCACTATCAATCCATTACAATCGACAGTCAGGTTGGAACCAATCCCTCTAAACAAGTGTGGATAGCATGGAAGGCAAATGCATTTGTCATCCACATAAATTTATTTTACAAAGATGGGGATTACAAGCAGCTGCTTCCGAAGCATACAGTAGGCACCTCGATACAGCATCAGATTGATGATTGTTTCAGTGGGGAAAAACTTGTATTCGAATTCGCCATTGCTGTCATTACAAATCTAGATGCAAGATACTGGGTAGTTTTTCTCGCGTAAGTAACGGCCGAATCGGCGTTTATTTTGTAGAAAAAACTTGTTACCATTTTCGCCGTCATCTGCACTCACATTCTCCTACAACATGATGGTTAGTAGTTTTTCGAAACC
This sequence comes from Dryococelus australis, assembly GCA_029891345.1. NCBI lineage: Eukaryota > Metazoa > Arthropoda > Insecta > Phasmatodea > Phasmatidae > Dryococelus > Dryococelus australis. Next base: position 106,058,409 of record CM056994.1, read on the forward strand.
CATCAATCCGTGTATGTAATTCATACCAGATTATAGGTATTTTTGCGAGAAATTGGATCGCCTGTACACAAACTATATGTGAATGGAAACTTGAACAATGAATAGTACAAAATCAAATAGAAAAATTATAACCATCGATTTATCTTTTCTTAGCATAATTTTGCAAAAAGCTTATGATTATATTAGTATTTTTTTCTCCAATTACAAACGTTTTTCTTTTTGAAACTGAAGTTCTTATGTCAATTATCTGATTTCACCCTCCAATCGTTCGCGATCATTTTTAGATTCCTCTGCCGACATGTTGCCAATTTTGTCAATGGTCGGTAGAATCTGGCGCACTACCCAATCTTTAAAATCTTTTCCAGTCGACAATCGCGATTTCATAATAAAATTATATAGGCCTATTTACATGATGAAAATGGTTCTCGAATTTCCATGATAGCTTGATGATGGTAAACTTTTTGATTCTACGAGTTGTCTGTACTGTGCCCGTTCATCTACGGGGACATGTCTCCAAACTGCATCGCAAGTGTACCTATATTCCGAAATTTCTGCTGCATCCTTTCCTCGAAACAACTGTTTATTATCCTTGTCTAAAGAAACGAAATTTCCTTATCATTATATATTAAATATTTCATATTTTCTTATATGTATGCGGGCCAAATTCCTAATATATATTCTCATTATCTCTCTCTCTCTCTCTCTCTCTAGAGAGAGAGAGAGAGAGAGAGAGAGGAAGAGATTGGGCTGAATGAAAAAGAAAGTAACTATAGTTTTTTTTTTTTAATTTTTAATTTATTTTATTTTGTAAAATACATACGCTTTTATTCATTTTGATTTTGATCTTGATTTTTATTTCAACAAATACGCTTACATTTCAGCCGGCAACATGTGATGCCGCTCAGGAAAGGAAATGGCATCCAGATGGGCTATTCTCGATGGGCTGCAGGATTCACTTTGATGGTTTGCACCGGAGTAGGTGATGGCGATGATGCAGTGGTGGTGTGGAAGAAGATTCGAATCCCGAGTTACCTCACCATGTATTGTAAAATTCATCATCATTTTAATCTGTTGGTACAAACGATACTATCATTTGTGGCATTATGAGTAGTTGAGCTATACGAGATCCTTTCTCAGCTTTGAATGTCAAATTTCCCTGATTTCCCAGCTGCACAAATATATCTCCCCGGTAGTCTGAATCTATAACTCCATTATAAGCCTATTTTCGATGGTTGTATATCAGCCCCGAACGACACGTAACAAAACCGAAATAGCCTTTGGGTATTTTACACATCAGGCCAACATCTCCACATGTTGTGTGTCGCCTTCAAGTCATACCCAGCTGATTCTTTACTATCGTGGACTAATTTATGTTTGAACCATGCAAGAACGATAGGTGCCATGGTGTGAGACAAATTGTTTCTACACCAACAAGTTATACACACTCTGCAAAGCAAAATTTTTTAATTTTTTTACATTTATTTTTTTTTCCAAAGAGTGAAAAAGGGGGTATTGGAATTCTCCCTTTTCGTTTTTTTCTATAAAATTTCTCTAATTTTACTCTTGATCAAGGCAATGTTTGGGACATATTTTTTAATCTCTTGTTGGACAATAGAGTTGTTGAAAGTTTCCATAAATTTTGTTTTGGCCTCATTCCATATTACAAAAGATTTCAAACTGGATGCGCTGTAAAACTCGTACAGGATTACGTCTTCGATATTACTCTGAGACAGATATATAGAAATTAGTTTCCATAAATTTACAGAGTGATTGTCCATATCGAGTGATTTCTGTCTTTTTTTCAAAAGATTATTTACGTACTCTATTCGAGTTGAGACTCACCAGCATCATCATTACCATTCATCTTCATATTTCTATTTTGCAAATCGATGCAAGAATACTTTTAAGATCATTGCAAAAAGTGTTTTGACTGTTTCCTGAACATTGGGATCCTTGAAAATCTCAAGAATTTCATTTAAGTGTCATGTGGTATATCAGACATTTGTGAAATAAATTCATTTAACGATTCATATAGGGAAGCGAGTTTGGGTTCACTATTATATCTATCGATAGATGCTTCTATTCTACCCTCTTCGATATTGAAAAGCATATCTTTCATCAACTGAAAAATTTCGGGCTCGCAGAGCTTTCGAAGGGCTCCTCTTGCACACAATTCCAGATGGAAACATAATTCTTGTACAAGTATGGAAATATAAAATGAAATGCTCAAGATACAAAATTTATAACACTGGGCATCTTTGGAATTTGTTTTACCTCTTATATATATATATATATATATTTACAAACACAATTAACCCTTTGTTAGAGTAATGAAAGGATATTAACATATATACGGTAAAAGAATAAATAAAAAATCTTTTTTGTGTATACTTTTTTAATTTAGTACCTATTTACAGATTTTTCTTTTTATGTCTCTTTATTTCTAAACAATGTTGATTGGATTTCCATATACAAAGTATTTTTCATGCAAATTTACAAAAATCGTTGTCAAATTACAACAACAATCTGTTTTCAACAAGTTTAGTACATAATCAAAGAAATCAAAGTAACTGTTATTTCCATTGTATCCATGCAACTTAAAATCCAACATCCACTTTATGTATTCTTACACAGATAGTCTCAACACTTTGTTATGCTTGAAATCGTTACGTAAAAAACATTTGTGGGATGGTGTAGATGTTCAATTTGTTGGCTCAACACATTGGTAATTACAAGTTGGGGTTTTTTCAGCATTTTTAATAAGGTCCATGAGATTGCCACCATAGTTATTTCCATTCTCATCGCCATTGTTTTGAAGATTTTATTGCCATTTTTTTAGTATGTTTATGAAAGAAATTTGGTACTGATTTTTCACCCGACCACAGACATTTGCTGTCAAACAAAACTGTTCTTTGTGGGGCTCACTATGTTGGTAAACATGATGAAAATGTGATATTTCCAACATGTACCATTATCATACCAGTAGAGATCGAACCTGTTCAAGTCGATCGAGCATTCGCCACACCGAACAATGTGGATTTACTCGAATAATTCATGACAGGCGGTAAAAACAAACGTTCCTTTTTTTTTTAACACATCCTTGTGGAATCTGAAGGAATTCAATCTGCCTGGATTTGCTATTTTTATACAGATATTTACAAGAAATCAAATATGTGTGTTTTAGTGATTCGATGACGAGTAGACAGCTTTATTCGAGTGTCTACACCTTTGGTAATTTCATGGCTTGGTTTTTATTTTTGGTGAATGCATAATTTACATATGAGTGTGTTTGTTACAATCTTGTCTCCCCTCCCAAGTTTGAGCAGCAACATTTACGTACTGATGATTATACTTGATGTGTAAATCTATAGGAATTTTCGGAGTCAGCAACTATTTGACCATTTCCGAATCGCCGGCTTTGCTTTTACTCGAGCACTCCGATGCATTCAGCGTGATCGATCCATCTTCGAGAACGGTCGAATGATCATCCTGGTTTTTTAGCTTTCCTATTTTACTCGATTTTTCATAATTTTCCTCACTGCTATGATGGGCCTTGATGGAATCTTCCGGTGATAATGGTTGGGTTGTTGCTGGAGAAGACCCCTCATCTTTTTCTACAGGATGAAATGGCAGTGGGTTACATAGTGTGTGAAACCTGGACAAGACACCTGAATTGTAAAATGAACACTTGTTTAGTATCAAGGTTCGAGATGTGTGCGGAGAGAGTAGAATTTTCAAGTTTGATTCGTCAATGTAATTACACAAGTAATAACATTCTCTGTGCGAATGTAGCTCGAGTTCCGCAAAATTGCAGTTAACAACACAATGTCAGAAAAATCGTCATAAATAGTATCGAGGGGAAGGTTATCGACATATTTTGAGATTGCAATTTCACTGCAAAAAAGGGGGATTCTCTATGCAAATTTCCAACAAGTAAGCCAACAACATGTTTTTGTCTTTGTCATTTTTATCGATTCATTAATGTATATATACAAAGTATGGTCTTATTTCAAGATGTGTATATAAGGTATTACAAAAAAAACACCTATGTAAAAATAAATAAGTGATACAGGAATGTTGAATATAAATGAATTATTATTTGATTACAACACCATCAGACTTGCAGAGAATAAATTTCACGACTTGGTTGTATGTTTTGGTCCTTGGCACTACATCGGAGAGGACAATTTCGAAGAGTGTTAAAGAATTTTTGGTTCATAACACATTTTAAATGACTGGTATTATGATAATCAAGTGACAGAGTTCCACATAGAACTCGAGCATTCCAATAAACCTGTATAATTACTCGATGTTCTCTACAAAACAAAAGGCAAAACATCAGCTACAAAACTAAATTCATCAATTTCATTTAACTATAGAGCTTGTTTTGTCCATTGAAAAACACGAGCCCACCACTACAAAACTTGTACTTGCAGCTGCAATTAAACTTCAATTATCACTGTTTCCTTTCAAAAAATGTTTTACTATGAGATGTTTCTGAGCCATTTATGCAAAAAATCTAAACCTATCTCACAAGTAGTTGGGATCCAGATCAAAAAGAGAAACTTGTGGAAAATGTAAACAATGTTTTTGTGTCCAATCACAAGAGATACGTTCCCCACATGTCATCGAATATCACAGCAAAGGCTGTTGAAAGCAAACAAAATTACTCCTTTTGAGTGTGATTGTAGAAATTGTTTATGTCATGATGATGATAATCAGTAACTGAGTTTAATAATTAACAAAAACAATTTAAAAAAAGGGACTCATTTCGAGATAACCCACTTGTGTGTGTTGTAATCGAGATTACACCTCTCCCCTCTCCTATTTTCAACAACCAATTACATTGCAGTATTTCACCTCCTCTCTCATCACCTCTTTTCAGTTTGGCCTATATGGCAGCAAGATCTGGAAAAAAGATGCCAGTCGAAGGCAAGAGCTGAACATGGAAGCATCATTCCTCCTAGAGCAGAAAAGGAATACAGAGTATGTATTATAATATAATAAATATACCTTATTATATATATTATATACATAATATTGTTTATATTTCATACATTATATTATTTATATTATATATATTAATAAGGTCTATTTATTATATAATATAATTATATTTACTCTGTATTCTTTTTTGGTTATGAAATGAGGAGTGATGTTTCAATGAACAGCTCTCACATTCGACTGACGTCTTTTTTCAAGATTTTGCAGCCATATAGGCCAGCAATGGAGGGGAAGTGAATTACTGCAATGCGATTGGTTGTTGAAAGTAGGAGTGGGGGAAAGGAAGCTCGATCATGGAGCCCTCTGGCGAAATCTCATGGAACTAGTTCCAAATATTTCACATAATTAAGAGTAGGTCTTATTAGTTACATGGCATTTCATCCAATAATGGATAGGTTTTATTAGTTCCACAACATTTTACCTAATTATGGATAGGTTTTATTAGTTCTGCAAACAACCAGGAAAAATGTTTTTTTTTGTGATTTTATTTATTTATATAATAAATATTAATTCCATTTGATAAATAATATTAAAATGTAATTTTAAAATGTGTAATGTTTTTTGATAAGGGACTTCGCCCATAATGTTAATTTAATGTAACCTAATTGATTTCTGGTTGTTGGTTTGTAGTGATGGTGTTAGTTATGGGAGAGAGAAGAAGGGATTATATAAACTTTGTTATAAATATAAAAAATTGAATTTTAAACAGAACATTTGTGGGGAAAAACCTACAATGTATAGTTAAAATAACATAATTATAATGTTGGCTTATAGTGAAGGTGTTAGTTGGTTGTGGAGGTCAAGGAGAATTGGGTAAACTTTTTATTATAAATATAAACAAACTGAATTTTAAAGGGCTTAAATCCACTATGTCCATTTAAAGTAACCCTATTGTCATGATGGTTTGTAATGAAAAGGTGTTAGTATGTTGGGGGGGGGGCGTCAAGTGGAGTCAGATAAACATTTTATTAACAATTAAAATTCAAATTTGAATTTTGGCATTGTATCAATTTCAGGACCCCAAATTGAAATTTGTAAAGGGAAAAATCCAGCTACTCCCTTCAGAATTCAACCACATTCTCATACATTAATTTTTTTATACTATCTAAAATTATTCTATGTCAGTTTTTATATCCATTATATTGTTATGCTATAACTTTAGCCTTGAATTAAAATTTTTCGATTTCATTACAGTTGACTGGTATGAAAATCCAACAGTTGAAACTGTGGAAGTTTGACAGTGGAAAAGACCATTTGACTAACGACATTGTGAGTGTAATGATGTTCAGTTGCTTATATATATACAAAAATGTTAATTTTATTTAATAATAAATTTAAAAAAAATGAATTTTAAAGGGGGGTCCATTTTGTATAAGGACCCTCACCCATAATATTCCTTCAAAGTAAGTTTATGTCGAAAATACAAAAAATTGAATTTATAAGTTGGGACTTTTTGTGCACACCCAAATTGAATTTTGATATTGTACCAATTTCTTTACCCAAAATTGAATTTATAAAGGGGGTCCATTTTGTATAAGGACCCTCGCCCACAAATGTTCTATTAGTGTAAAAATCCATCAGTCAAAGTTTTCGAAATTCGAAAGATGAAATTATCTCCTATCCAACGACATTGTAGGTGCAATGGTTGTTGCTTATTTATGTACCCAAATTCTTTACAAAAAATTTATACAAATTTGTAATGACTAAGGATTTTTTTTAATGATTTATATTTCAGTTCAATCATTCGAATGATATTGTTGACAACATTGTATAAATTGAAATTCCTTTGTTCTATCAATTGAATAATAGTGTTTATAACATCATGCATATTGAAATTCTCAGCATCCAGATCTAATCTGATAAATGTGGCATTTAGCTTTCTCTCGATGTTTTTTTTTTGTGTTTCCATATCATATTCAATGTTTATGTATTTGTGATTATATTCGTCACATTCAACTACAATTTTGTAATCCAAAAAATACAAATATATTTGGTAATTATTGATTTGTATATTGTAACTTGTAGTTCAGATGTTTGAAACAATTTACAATTATGCTGATGTAATCTTGCTCCTGTGTTCTTTAAATGAGATTCAGTTTCAAGTAGAATACTTTGATTACTTTTTGTAGCATATATTTCGAATTGGGTATTCCCGAATTTTGTATCAATTAATTTAATCCTTTTTTAATTGAGGAAAATTGTACATTGTTGCCAATTAGAGTGGGTTTCACAGGTCAGCACCAATTCCTTCAAATCTTCCAATGTTATTTTCCATTTTGGTTTGACCAAATTTAAAATTGCAGTACATGGTTTTTTATATCTGAGAAATGAAGCTATATCTTTCCCTTTGAAACATAATTTCTCATTATCGTTATCATCGACAACCACGAAAATCCAAAAGTCAAAATTATGATTTCCCGACATCTGAAGAGTCTGCTTAATCAACAACATTTCGGTTGAAATAGTTTTAAAAAATTACTTTTAATTCCTTATACAAAACAGGGGCCTTTTTATCAGTTGGTACTTGACAACGATTTTAGAATACAGATATTTTCAAAATTATTTTATCAAAATATTATTCTTGAATTTTCTTCCATTTCTCTCTTTCATTTAGTATGAGTTCTATCAAATTATTTTTTGAAGTTTTTATTTTTATTTATGTATGCATAACCTTTAATTCTGAATTCTTTAGCAATTTCCTTTAATTCTGAAGCTTTCAAGTCTTCTAAATTATTTGGAATTTTTTTCTGAAATATTTATAATTAACTATTTCTTCCACCAAAGTATCTCTGTTTATATTATGATATATTTTAATTTCTGGTACTTTCCCAATAGCTTTTAATTATTTTTAAATTAACACTTCAATCTCAGTTTTTTATGTTATTATTTTTACATCCGGATGGTAAATTTCAACTTTGTCAATCCTCTATATCAGTTCTTGTTTTATTTTACAGGAAATCCTCTTATTTTTAATTGCTTTGCCCTTTCCCTCAATTAAGTGCATCTTTTACTATCAAGTTATATATTTTGGACATTATATTTTGTGAGTTCATGTTCGTTGGAATATCGAATCCAGCTCTTTTCGAAACCCTTTGTATCATCCCCATGATTAATTTTTTTAAAGTTGAATTTTTTGAGCCGTTTTCACAATACATGTTAAATCCTACAGTCAAATCATTTTGGTAATTCGACAACCGAAGTGGTCTTCTGTTCAATGATGTTACAGTTGTGATGGTTTTATGAAAAGCCCAACTGCTTATATATACAAAAAACAAATAAATAAAAATAATTCACTTTTAGCTGGTATCCTGTAATTAGTACCATTTCATAATTCAACTTATATAATTTTTTATTAAAAAAAAGTAGTTGAATTCTAACTAGTATACCATTGTCATAATACGAAAATTATGCCGTAAAGGGATAAGAAAATGCAAACAAAAAAATCTCATTTGATAGGCCTGTGTTATTTTTATGGGTTTGGGATCGATGTTGACCTGATAATATGACAAACATAAGAGTAATATCTGGTTTTGTTTTGATAGGTGTCAGATATTTATGTAAACAATTACTACATCTCAACTAAATAAAAAAATTATTTGCAAACAAAATATAAAAATATTTTTCTTACAAAAAAATACTTTTGTGAAATATATAATACAGTTAGACAATGTGATTTTTTTGCCAGTCATCTTCAATTTTGTTGCAGGGAATTTCTCCATATTGCTACTCCAATCCATAGAAGGTTTTCTTCAGCTGGCCCACATTTGCGGAGATTTGACCTGCAGCAATTCAGTTGATTTATCTCTTATGTTGTGAAACCATACCAATTACTGGATGTAATGTCTTTGATACACTTTAATTCAATTTTGATGTCGTAACTGGAAATATTTCCATTTTGCCACTACATTATCGCAGAACCTTAACACAATAATTTCGAATTTCTATCTGCACACACAAATCCACGAATGTGTCTCCAACTATCATAATGGCCTGCATTCCCATATATGGCTACAACAGTCTTAAATGATGGGCATTTGTAAGTTTTATGAAAATCCATAATTTCGAGATAGTGATTGAATTTTCACAACTTCTTTAGCCATTGTATTTGATGTGAAACTGCAACACATATGATGTATTTGTTGTAATGGCTCCTTATCAATTGAAATACTTCCCTTTCAATTTAATCATAGGGAATTTTGCCATCGTGTCATGCCAATTGGTGAATATTTTCCTTCAGCCAATAGTTGTCTTTTTACTTACATCATCCAATGCTTTCCATGGATACGGAGATTTGAACAGCTGCATTTAGGTGAAACCATCAATGTTGGTGAATGCCAGTTCCTTCAGCACATATTTGCTGTTGTTATCACGGAAGCCTTGCAGATTGCAAAAAAATGTTGTATGCTAATACTTGCGAGCATATCAAGGGCTGGCTTGAAAGCGAGTGATTTGTCTTAGCCGATGCCATCGCATATATACCTACCTTGGTCGTGATTTTTTTTTAATCACTCAGTGGATGTCTTGCATAATTAATTTAAAAAACTCATTGAAAAACAATGACATGAGATCATTCATTGTTGTTTTTTCCGACATGAAATATATAAATGGAAAATATTCCGATGTTGCTGTTAGTAATGCTTTGGATGATTGAGAATTATTTTGCAAAGTTTAATTCCATCAAATCTAGATTTTATGATAGCAACCAACAGAATACCGAATTTCTGTTAGTGAAACACCACCCGGTAAATTTTCTAATCATGAACTTTCTACGACATTGGTTCATCAGTGTAAATAACCATGAATGGCATCCCGGTACTCACGAAGTTGCAGAAATTTTTGTCGATTCTTCTGACACATATTGTGTTGTAGTGGAAATTAAGAAATTTTGCAAGTTTTACACATATCATTACTTTAAAAACTTGTTTGAACAAGATAAAGTTTTTAATATTTTTACCAGCAACTGCGAATTAATAGTTAGTTATTATTGGGAAACTACGTCGTTATTTTTGGCCATTTGTTATCTCTTTTTAATTTTAATTATACATTCGTTTTTATTTATCATGGTTTGTTGTAGTCTGTTATTTTCATTGATGTTTCTCTTGATACAAACAAAAATTACAATTACCAAATGCAAACACATAAACTGTCTATTCCCTCCTAGGGAGCATAACAGAAAGGACACACTCAAGTTCAAAAAATTTGTTTATTCTCACTACAAGAAAACTGTATGTGTAGAAGCAACCCGAATACAAACATTAACAAATACATGGAGTTGATTACAAAGTTATTACATACTTGGACACTGCTATCACATCTGATGGATGTTCAAGAATCATTTTTAATTAATCTGTTGCACGATTATGGGGGAAAAATGTGACATTGATGGGAGAGCGAGTTAACTGATACTTTCATTTTTTGTGTTTGGTACATAATAGTACTTTTTAACGTCGACCAGTATGTCGTAACCACCTGTATTCAAACTATGCACTGAACTGTCTATTAAAATGTACAGGCGCGACGTTATTGGAAGTTGTTGACGAAGAATAGATACAGATTTAGTTTTTCTATACAACCCGTACAAAATTTTTGCAAATTTATTGGCTTGCGGAAACTGTTCGATAAACATTTTCGTGTGCACCTTGTTGCCCGCCGTCCACAGCCCCACTTTAAAGTCTTTTGCCAAAGTCGCTATGATGTGATTGGCTCCATGAAATTAGTTTTTACATTCGGCTATTAAAGTGCCGTCTAAATCGATGACTATGATGCCTTGCGCTCGACTTTTTTTTTAATTTTCTCATTTTTGCTCCTTTATTGGGGAGTTCGCGATCGTCTTCGTTTCTGCTGGCGATTCTCTGATTGCGAAATCCTTTTCTCATACCACCGTATCTGGATTCGCCAACCACATTGGAATCTTCACCATCGCTTATGATTTGTAAAGCAGAGGAAAACATGTCCCTTATGTTTACTGGGCAAAAATAAATAAGGAAATACGAGGATTATTCGCACAAAAAAAGAATGTCCAAAGTATTATTGATCGACCGGAAAATATCAAAACTGTTGTCATCGGATAATACTGATAACATTTTTACGCACCTTTTGCTCAGATTGTTGAACAATGTCTAAACCTTGAGAAATGCTCATCAGTGCTTATCAGGACCCTTGTGTTACCTGATGTTTGCCAAGGCAGTAGTGAATTTCGGCCAAATGAGCATGTTTATCAACGACTATCATGCTTTTTTCCCTCCATTTTTCGAAATGAATTTCATGCATGTGGAAATTGTTCGGTTGTGAATGCAGGTAGAAAGAGTTGGAATTTAATTGGTGCGAGACATTTGCATTCGATCAACTTCAATATATCGCAAAAAATGATTTTGGCAGCAGCGTACCTACCTCGAATGTCATTTTCACATCCCCCATGATCGTCAAATGGCGATTGTCGAACGTTTCACGGAGCTTGTGGTGCAAGTGGCACTCTGTTTACGCGAAAACGTCTGGTTTTACAGAGATTATGCACCTTCTTCTAGAGTGGATGTGGTTCGATTCTTTGATGACTTTGCCCGATAATTAAAAAAAAAAAGATGCTTGGTAAAAAAAATCTTCACTCAATATCGAGTATTTTAATTATGTGTTATATTGTACAACACAATTGATTCAAATTTACACATCCGATGGCCGAGTGTTATACACGCTGGATACAACAATGAATGATATTGTATGGAAATTGATTATTTTGAAAAGGTTTGATATGTATCTCAAATACAAATTTAATATATCTAGACTAGTCGAGCTGCTCCTCTCAATCGATTCGTCGTGGTTCATTTACATGGATGAATTTGACAGAATGGTCCAATTGACATTGGAACTGGAAGCCATCGTGTCTGAACTACAAAATCGAACATTCGTAAAATATCTTTAAAAATACCTTCGATTATTTGTTCCTTATTGCATGAGTGGTTATTTTGACGATTTTATTTGTGTTAAAGCAGCCGATATTGGCTAGTATATTTCAAATACATTGGCTTTGAAAATAAACCATTGATTATAATTTTTTTTCCTAAGAGAGAGTGTGTGTGAGAGAGAAAGAAATGCATTGATGGTTTCCTACTCGATTAGCATCATTGTTCAAGCTGTATAATCGCTTGTGATATTGTTGGTGTATTGGTTTTTACTACATGCGAAAACTCCAAAATGCGATCCCGTAAATCGTGTAAAGGTTGGTTTAGGTTGAACGCAGTCAAAACTGAAAAACTTAAATTTGTCACTTTGTGTAAAACGAATACATATTTCGAGTGCGAAGTTTTTGCGACGGACACAGAGACTGCAGAAAGCTCGAAAATCGAGGTGGAGTTTATCGGAGAATCGGACAAAACACCTCACTAACAGGGATGAAATTTCGAGAAATAGAAATGGTTCAAATGTAGTCACATGCAAACACTTTTAGCGAAACTCGTCAAAGTCGGGACGGATTACAAAATCCAACTATGCGGTGATTTAAATCGTGTAAACTTTGCGTCGATATCCCCGAAAATGAGCATTTCCGAAGGTCTGCATTTGATGTACGGTGAGTGTAGTAATCTAAACCAGGTCGATTACATAATGTACGAACAGTATTACAACTTGATGAACATCGATGGTTTCGAATCCGTAAACAAAAACAAAAAACTCGAGGATATGTATATGAGATGCAGGTGAGATCATAAATTGATTTTGGAAGTATGCCCAAAGAATATGATTTTTGATGGCACCGTGTGCCGTACAAACAATGATGCGATTAGGATGGAATGGGATATTGGCAACATTTGTGTCGACAAATGGAACAAAATTAGATTGCTTTACGCGGACAATGCCTACATTGTTTGTAATTACAGATTACTAGAAATCGTCAAATGTGAGCATGGGCTTTCTAAAAGCCGAATAAACTGTCTACAACCCGAATGTCCGCAAAACAAAAATGGTTATATCGTGCATCCATGCAAGATCAATGCCTATTTTTGCCGAAATGAAGAAGTCAAACACTTTAATGAATGAGATCAAAAATTAAAATATTTGTATTACGAATGCAATAGATGTCGCCTGACTTATCCCTATGTTGATAAAGTTTTCAATGTAGACACCGGCAGTTGTGAAAATCCCACCCTAGATATCCTTCCTGTTCCCTGTCATTTTCCCGAATACCCATCATTGCAGTTAAGGTTTAAAATAGTGCCATGTACGAACGAATTGATTTTATCCACACAACACAATAGGAAAAAACAACTACAACCAGCCATTGAAAATCAAAAAATCTTTCTTAAAAATAGAAAAATAGTGTATCGAAGTGTAAGAATGTTAATTCACGAAAGAAAAAAAAAAGTATTTGATTTCGGTAAAGTTTTTTGAAGAAAGGATATCATTTCTGTTAATCCTACGCTAAAATTAGAATATAGGAAATACATTGTAGAATCAAAGTTGTATTTGGCGACATTTTTTGCAGGTGTTTTCTTGATGGATTTTACGGAAACCATCGATGCCAAGAAGAAATTTTCTTCGATTTTATACAAAGGGTTTATAAAATACAAAAAATTTAATACCAAAAATTATACGCGAAAATATAAAGATGTTGCAAATTTGGCAGAGAAGGCGGAAGATTGCTATTTAATTGACTTTATTGTTGCGAGAAATACACTAAAAGTTTTTTAATTATACCTTCAATTTTCAGAGTCTTTTTACTTTTTGTTCCCAGTTGGCTCGAGGCGATGAGACAATGCAGGACAAAATATGTATTTACAATTATCTACTTTTACGAAATTATTAATTTTCACTCGTTTTTTCCCGGAAGGATAAATTATGTAAGGTATGCATTAGCTTTTTGATAATATTCGATCGCGATTCTTAGATTGTCGTATACTTCACTGATAATTTTCTTTTCGGCAGCCAATTTAAGCAAATGTATTCCAGCGAGAGAAGGGGCCGCTTTTACTTGATTGTTGTCATATTTTCGTTACATGAATTCTTTGTAAAAGTGAATACTATAAAGTAATTCTTTTGGGTTAATGGTTTTACTAATATTTTTGCCCCATTCCTTTGCCAAATTGACGATGAATTCGTCAGACAATGGGGCAGTTTGGTTCGACGATGGCGATGAATTGTTTTCTTCCTTCTTGGCAAAGTGCAAGTCATCGGGTAATGTAGCAAGTTGTGGAACATTCCCCTCGGGAAGAACGTTTATTTTAATTTGAGTCGTCTTGTCGAATTTGACCGGTGTGTTTACCCCATTTATCCAAGTTGGATTATTTCTGTTACAGCTTCCCCCAGGCATCACATCATCATTCGAAGGAATTAGATCGTGCGATCGTAATGCATTGAATGTTAAATCATCGAGTGATGTTTGTTGATTACAACACACAGACGAGTTTTTAGGAGACTGGAAGTTAAAAGATCTGATAGGTTGTAATAGGGTGAAATGTTTTGAATCGAAAATGGCAGAGTTGGGGATGCATTTAATTCTTGTTGTTGTTGTAATTGGAGATTATCTGTGACCATTCTTGTTAAAGTCGATTGAATTATTTGAGGTTTTACTTGCATCATGTCTAGATCGATCGAGGAGACATCTTTCAAATGCGGAATATGCGTCGAATTGAAACTGGACTGTTCTACTGTCTGCGATTTAAAATGTTGTGGTGTATTCGCACTGATCGAGTCCACTACTTTGATTTTTTTGGTCTGCTAGTGTACTTTTCCATTTGGAAAATCAAACGTGAAATTTCCGTAGCCTGTTGATGAAAGATGATTTATAAAATCAAAGTTACTAGATTCGTTATTGCGCCCATGGTATCGTTTATGCACGTATTTGCGACTGATGCCCGTTTCTTGAACATGCCCGTTATTTTCAAAATGGTAATTGTCAATCACTGGAACTTTCACTTTGAATAAATCTTGAACCTCGTGGCTATCGGCTAGGTAAAAATTAAACACCAAGACATTTTGCAACACCATCAAACCCATATCGAATACTTTAATGTCATTTCGAACTGCTGCCTGGGGATAGAAACTGAAAACTTGAATTTGGTTTTTGGAAAGTAATACATTTTCCCCAACGATTTCATCAGTCATTTGATCAAATAATCTTAATATATAGGTGCTAGTAACTTATGTTGTATTTATGTTTAATCTCGTCAAGTTTAAAATCCAGTGTTGGAAGTTGTTCTTTTAGAACTTTTGAAAGTTTCCGAATTTAATGCCTGTTCGATGAAAGCTCGTAGTTCACAACCACAATTATTCAATCCAATTATTGCTTGCACGGAAATATTTGGTGTTTCAAACAAAAGAATCCACGTATCGACTCTTGTCGAAGTTTTGTCGTGTGGGCGGCCTGGTTTTCTAGAGTACCAATATTGTACTTTTTCTAAAATATTTTGTTTTTTAGGTATGTAATTCGGGGTAAGTTGGTTTTGCTCTAGTAATTGCTGTTGTTGCTTGTCAAGTATGAAATTAGTCGTTTGTTGTTCTTGCTTTTGTAATTCTAGTTGTTTGTTGGGTATGCAATTATTAGGTACGAAATTTGATGTGTATTGGTTTTGCTGTGGTAATTGCTGTTGCTTTTGTACTAGATACTCGAATGAATTATTGTTTGAGACATCTGATTGGAACATCATGTCCATGTCGAAAACGGGAGGTGTGTCGATTGCCAAAAGTTCATTTAAATACACGAGCGATATCTGAACCCGGTTCACTATCGGGGTTCTTTCATTTTGTGATGGAGTCTTTTGAGGTCTTACTTCACACACATTGTTGGCATTGTTGTGAAAGTCGAATACGAAATTCTCATTGCCTGTGAATTGAAGATGTTGTTCGTATTGGTCGATATCGTGCGTTCACTTCACCAGATACGTTCGACGAGCACAAGCGAAGGTGTAGTCGTAATAGTTGACAGATTTATCCAACACTGGTGAAATATTCCTAAACAAATATTGCTCATTATCAATATCGGCTTTATTTAAATTTAAGAGGAAATTATTCTTTATAATCATTAGGCCTAAGTCGAAAATTTTAAGCAGGTTGTGAATCGCTAAATCAACATCAAAGGTGTGCATACGGATCTGGTCGTTATAAATAAGGACACTCCCACTGACGATTTCGCCAGACATGATTTTCGCTCTTATATTAGGTATTATGGTAGCTTATAATTTTGAACATTTGTTTTCCCAATGGGAAGTATTTGAACATGTTGAGTGTAACGAATATGACGAGGAAAATATATCTGATGGCAAGAGCACAGAACTCAAACTCATGGGTTAGATACATATACAAAATATATAAACAAAAAAATAACTTGCAAAAAACATTTTTTATTAATAATTTTTTTATATACGTTAGATACATAGCAAGTTTTTTATTCATCAGTTCGAGAAAAAACATAGACTTTTTATAAAATCCATCGAACTGTTCCTTGAAGGTGTTGAAATATGCATTCTTGAACGTTGATTCACTCAATGGTAGAAATTCGTGTCTGAGTTCGCTGACGACATACGTTTTGTTCTTTTCCAAATTGTCCGATATTATACAACAAAGTTCGTAGTCGATTATTTTGGTATTGTTGCATTTTTCCAAAGCCGCTTTCATAAATTCATCGAATGGAGATTGCAAAGGTGGAACTAATCTAATGTGTTTGTTGAACGAGTGGGTGTTGAGTACAGGCTGTGCTTCGATGTATCCATTCAGCCACATTTGAACGAGAGTGTATGCGGTTAGGAGATTTTGTTGTTCGATGATTCGACCTAACCGTGTTATATTTTCGGGCACGTCTTCATATTTCGTATCGAGAATGGATTTGATAATTTCCACGTACTGATGATGACCGCTCCATCATTCACCGTTTCCGATTCTAGTTGGCTGAGCTCGGCGAAATGTATAGCTACTTGTTTCATAGCCACCGATGTATTTAGCACACAAGAATAATCACCGACCGCCTTTTTCGTTTGTGTGATGGTCGTATGGATTCCCGTTAAAATTTCCACGAATCGTTATGTAATTTTTAAGTTTTTGTGCCAATTCTTCGTGACCATTATCTGGCTCTATTCGCATGCCTATGCGAGGAATGGACATTTCAGTCATGGTATATACATTAGGTCTTTGTAAATGAATAGGTGGGTGTTGTTGTGGAATGGGGGTAAAAAGAGTTTAGCGGCTGAGAAAAAGATTGCTGGTTCGTTATGAGAATGTCAGAGTTGGTGCACTGTGGTCTGAGTGGTTGAAGTTGCAACGGTGGAAACAATGTTATTAGCTGTTGGTGTTGTTGTTGCTGCATGACGATAAAAAAGAATCTTATTAAGTACTGCGGAAACCCCAGATTAAAAAAAAAAAAAACAATGAATGAAAGGGTTCGCGCCATCGTAGACGCCGGTCTGATTCAGTTTACATGTGCGCCTAAAATCGCATTTGGTGAGCACACAAATGTGGAGAAATTATCTCAAATGCTGAACCGTGCGGAATATTTGTCATCTTCGCTAGAAAAAACACTTCTCGTAAAGTTGACAAACTTTTAAATGATTTAGAGGTTTAAGTGAAGAATTTTCAAACATTTTTAAGGAGTGGGAATCTACACTGGCTGCAAATCAGTACACTATTTACAAATCGTGGGTGTACTTGGTACAAAAATTGGCAATTTTCATATCCGCTCTACTATCGAAAAATAATCTCAAACATTTAAAGGCCCAGTTTGAAAATTTATTTCTGGGTTACTTTCGGAATCCCAAGAATGCGAGTGATTTATTTGGAGGTGAATCAAATTCGGAGATTACATCCGAGCTGGACCCATGGCGAATCGAACCCAAATTTTCTTTCAAGGATGTACATGGCCGCGACCAGTTAAAAGCAGAACTAAAAATTTCAATCTATATGCAAGTGTTTAACCTACGATTCAAATTTATAATGTATTTCGGTCCTCCAGGTACGGATAAGAGTACGCTGGCCGACACAATTGCGTCCGAATGGAAAGTCAAACTATACCAACTCAACATTGGGCAGTTATCCTCGCCCACCATAGGTGATATCGAACGCAAATTAGCCAATTGGTTCAAGATGACCATCGAGAACCAGAACCAGTGATTCGTGACATTTCTGGACGAAATCGAGGAGATAGTTTCGCAAAACTTGGCAATTCCACCCCATTTGCAAAGTGTGGCAACTACCCTACAAACCTGTTTTCGAAGGAGGTGTTCAAATGAAAAATAATGTTTTAATTGTAGCTGCAACCAATTACAAAAAAAAAATAAGACCTATAATCCTCGACCACCATCTTAAGGACTGGGATGAAGAATACTAATGTCGGGTGCTTGTTAATATTTCTCTACCACAATACCTCTCTTTTCGAAACGTAATGGCCATACATGATATGGCGAGATTGGAAAACTTTAAAGACGAGCCTTTCTAGTTTGCGATCATCAATCAGATACCAAAGGAAAATTATGCGAGTCAACACATTTCATATGAAGTAGCGCTAAAAGTACTCAAAATTGCAAACGAATCGACAGTGTTGACTTTGTGTCTCGAAACCATCTACGAACTGTGATGGAACAGCATCCTGACAAACTACCGAATTTTCTTCAGGCCAAACTTGGATCATTTCACCAAATAAATTGCTAATACAAGAACAATGAATGAAGAAGAATACAACAAATTTCAAGATCACAAGAAGTAAAAACCAAACAAATTTTATTGATTATCGAATGTGTAAATTAAACATTTCTCAATCACATTTTCGTCAAAATCAACTACCGTCAGTAACTTGTAATATGACAAGTTTGCGTGCATTTGCAGTAGATATATTTCGGTGATTTTCCGACCGCATGTGGTCGAATATAATTTTTTCCCTTGTTAAATATATAACGATAAATGTTTTGCTGCAATGAGTACTTGTTTAGTTGCGATGCTAATATGATACATAGAGGTCCCAGTCCATAATCGCTGCGAGATTCTTCGGAATTCTTTGGCGAAGGTTTCGAATTGACCATCGCCAAATCACCCTGTTTGGACTAGAAAAGCATGTCGATGGTTCCACAAAGAGCGAAATCAACATCTCATACTCTGAGCTCCGATGCATAAGGTGCCCAGCCATTGGCTTGTCTAACATCGCGGTCAAAATCTAAAAATTGTGTAAACGTACCGTCTATCGCATCGAGTAGTTTTTGTTCGTTCGATTTGTAGTAATTTTCTATATTTGTATGTAGTTGAACTCCCAAATAAATAGCTTCTCGACTGATTTTTTTTTTCATTTTTCCTCGATGGCGGCTACCGGATCGACACAGGTTCAGAAATCAGCGTATGACCCGATGGAAAACTTGGGCGAATTCACGATGTAAGAGGCAATTTTTTTTTGACTGGAATTTTGGAAAGGTGTTTGAAACACATGTCGAAGCAGCGATAAAGGTTTTTCATGGATTATTGCGCACCGAATACTTGTGAGTTTTTTCCTCTAGATACCAAATCGTACAAATCTCCCAGTTCTATATACCCGGACATTGTAATGCTCTTACGAAAGGAAAACCACTAATGCGAAACAAATATGCGCTCTCGTCTCTTTATATACCCGTTTTTTTTTGTAATTAAAAAAAAAAATATATTAATTTTTTCAATTTATTTTCAACGCAACAAGGTGTAAAGAATATCCCTTTCCTCGTTTACAAAATAATGTGGAAAAATATTAAAATGTTTAAAAGTTTCCACAAGCTCCATTCGCAACGAACACCAAACATCATTCAATCTTAGTGCCAAAGAAATTGGTCTTTGAACACTTTCGTAAATTTCGAGCTGATTGTAAAACGAGAGTAACTTTGGTTTTAAGTTAAAAGTGTACAACTCGTTGACTTTTTCAAGACTGTATTGTATTTACCGGACATCTGGTCGACATTTTTCAAATAGAGTAACAATTCCCTCTTGTCATTGTCAAGGAATTGGTCCAATCGGGTCTCATCGTAACTCTGCTCCTTTAGAATAAAATAGTCTAGAGTCTTTCTACGTGTAACATTTTGACACTCGTAATAAATGGGGTCTACAGAATACGGATTATGATTGCTAAATTTGAGTAGATCAGACATGCTCTTTATTAATAAGAAGTAATTTTAAAAAATGGGACAAATCTTTTCGATAAATTTAGAAGACGAGTACTTGAATCAGATAAAGTTTAAATGCGCTGAACTTCCATAAACTTGTGCTGATGACAAATCGCGACTTGGTGAGTTGTGCATTGCGACAGACAACTTTATTCGAAGCAAGCAGATATTCGACTCATCTCATACATACGTCAATTACGTCAACATTGTGGATTGCTGGACAAAATTAATATTGATATTGATTAGTGTTTACCTTCAGAAATTCGACGAGATTAGTAACGATTACTTTGGCGATAATCTGTACGAGTTTTTTTAAATTCGAGGAAACGTTGATGAAACAGCTTAGGGACGAAGTCACGGAGAAAAATACGGGAATATGCAAACTAGTCAACAAGAATTGAATGATAGATATCAACTATGTGTTGAAAGTCTGGCATATTCAATTCAAGATCTGTCAATAAATCTACATTTATGGGATTTAATATCCTACGATCCATCTTGGTGAAGAGCGAAAGTATCGGTTTGCCATTTGGCATTATGCATGCAAACCACTTGTTGAAATCATCGATTCTTCCGAGCAGAGAATCCAACTCTGAGTTCAATTCGAAAGAATAGATGGGGTGCACGAAATTTAGCGGAAAATTGCGGTACCAGCGACACGCTTGCGAGATAAGATCCAACTGTTTGTTTAATGTGGAACTATTTATTTTTTTTTGTTCACAACAGCCGCAACCAGTCGAGATTGATTTTGTGCATCGATTGTAAATAAATTTTTGTTTTTCAAATCGCTTGGAATGTCATTTGCAAAATAGCTGTTTAAATAGTCAGTTAATGAAAGAGGTAAGGGAATTTAATCGGCGATCAATTATATGATAAGTTGCCAAAATATTTGCGAGTAATTTGAAATGCCAATCGGTCAAATTGGGTATCTGCGACAAGATTCCGTACACCTCAAACAGCTTGAGTATGGGCTTCCCATTGTCCGTGCTCGTCATTTCCACTTATCTTTCTTTTACCCTTTAACCATAACCGAAAAAAAAAATTAGGTAGGCCGCAAAACCCAAAATAAGGACCCCACCGATAAAAATTTATCCGTAATAGAAATACCGAAATATGTTTTTCGTATAATCGAATACATCACCGCCAAAAGCCACAACATTCTCCACATCTTTGTCCAATATATCAGCGATCGTATCCGTCCACGAGACATCGACACAACGATATTCCATGTTGCTGTCGGTCACGGGAGGATAGTTTCGAGTACTGTCACAATGAACGCACGCAACGTCACCATCCGCCCCCAAACACCGGGCGTTTTTTACCTCGTCGCATAAAACTTTATCATCTCATAAATCGAAGTAACTATGTTTGGAAAACGTCCGACAACTGAGATGATTGACTTTACACACTTTGAGTTTTCCATTATCATTTTCGTAGCGAATGCATCCGCTTATCTCCTTCCTGTACCTATCGATGTAGGCGGCCAGACCCGAACCACTGACGGCAGAAAGAACTGTTCATAAATTCACCAATCGTGGTGTTGTCAATTCGTAATTTTTTTTTTTACCATTTGCAATCATTTTCAAGCCATACAAAGATTGACTGTTAAAAATATTTTTGAAAACTGAATCTTTTGGTAAATTCGGGACTAGCGAATGTCAAATCATTGCACGTTCATCCGCCTTGTCGACATTACCGGCGAATATAACGACAACCTTCAACATTGTTATGTGGTTATACTTATCTTTTTTATAACTCACAAGTTAGAGGCTTGGGAAGTTTGATGGCCACGACGGTAAGATAGGCTGCCAAGATAAATTAGAAATATTCAACAACCCAGTGATTGGTTCCATGCAAGTTTTAATACTTGCTATAAACAAGAGTATGTTGATGATTAGTATTACTACCGATGTACATATTGTTAGCTGTTTACAATTATTACATTTCTGGTTTAACAAATAATTTAAAGGAAACATTATTGATTATTTACAAAAAAAATTCTTATATAAACCTTTTTTTAAAATTAATATACATCTAATAGTTATTGTTTTATGGCGTAAATCTCGATTTGGTAAAAGGAAACGTTAGTAAATTTATTCTAGTTTGGTTGTTTTTTCCAGCATCCGTATTTCCACGTTATCAATCAACACACCATTCTTGTAAAAATCCAAATTACATGAACATTCGTCTGTTTCGAGTGTGGTTTCGCATGGTAGAAATATTGGTAAATGCTTTGGCGAAGGCGATTTTGGTAGAGGTAAAAAGGAATACATGTTGTTTATTGCTCTCCTAAGGTGGTCCATGTCTTCGTGTATCGTATACAAGTGGGTTACAAAAAATATGTATGCGAATATCGTCACAGCTATCAATACACCAAAAAGATGATTACACATTTTTTTCTATTTCCTTAGTTCTCTGGTTTTTTTTAAATTTTTTAATTTTTATTTTCACAATTGACATGTAGTCGATAATATACACATCATGTACAATGTTTTGATTACATATTCTAATATAAATATCGAAATGAAAAACCATAATATATATTTATTGTAGTCAGCATCACCCCAAAACAAGAGTCCCATACTGAATTCTTATTTTACATTTCGTTTTCGCCAATTTAGCTCTGTGTTGTCTTAGCAGTTCCCACAGGGGCAGTTGTTTTTAACGATGTGCCACTAGTACCAAAATGCGTAGTCATGAAAGTTTTGAGTTCATCTTTAAATTTCCCAATCACAAAGGCCAGAACCCCTAATATTAAAATGGTGCCAATACCCGTCTACAGATATATTTGGTTTTTATTATTAATCTTCTTATACATCATTATGCATGGGATTATTGTAGTAAATTAGACATTGTCATCTTCACCATCGTAATCCACCATTAATTGATTATCATTTACATTCAACTGATGCATCATAAAAGTGACGGGAAAA
This sequence comes from Dryococelus australis, assembly GCA_029891345.1. Taxonomy (NCBI): domain Eukaryota; kingdom Metazoa; phylum Arthropoda; class Insecta; order Phasmatodea; family Phasmatidae; genus Dryococelus; species Dryococelus australis. Next base: position 106,081,435 of record CM056994.1, read on the forward strand.
GGAAATCTTTAAACTTTACACAAATTCAAGTATTGAAAAGTATGAGAGACTGGTAAGTGACACGTGTTTGAAATTTTTTTTATTTTTTTATTTTTTCGAGTGAAAAAAGAAAACTTTCATTCAAATAATCGACTTAACAGGGTTTTTCTTTGTTCTTGAAATCGTAACCGAACGATTTGATTAAGAATGCACTCATACTGGTCAATAAAGAAGATGGTTTAATGGTTTTCAGTGAAATTTCAGCCAGGTTATTATCATATTATCGTACTTCAACGTATTCATTGTCTATTTTGTTGGCGAGGTAAAGGTTCGTTGCGATAAAGGCAAATTTACATATCGAGTAAAACTTTTGAAGGTGCTTCATACTGAGTACAACTCGTCGAAGTTGTCTAGGTAAACGAGAAATTTCGTACTGAAGCGCACGCTAAATCCATTGACTTATTTTATCCATGCGTTAATCTTGACATTTACAAATTTTGTATTTAGCATCATGTATGAAGCGGAAGTAAAGTATTTTCCCTCGGAATAAATTCCGTTTACGTATACGTTTACGAGTGTCGGATTTCACACCGATCGATACTTTGTTTGATTCATATCCTCGAGAAATAATTTATCGTTTTCGAAATACAGAGTGTAATAATAGGTTTCGATTAAATTCTCCGGGAGATTTTGTATGTTGTCAGAATTATTGTGAACCGTGCTGAAGGCAACCACGTCGGCAATACTTAGTGTGCACTGCAACGAATCGAAACTTTCGTTATCTTCCGTTCGAACTACTTTGGTCAATTCCGGAGTACCCATATGCACAAACGAATAGTTTTGATCAAATTGGTACTTTGGCATCGCATTGAACGAACGATTGGAAGATGTATCACATCATTTACCCAAACTTACTGAAACTTTTATGGGATCGCGATTAGTCTGCGAAGTAGATTGTACTTTATAGGTGACGGTGTAGCCTGTTTCATTCACTAAAATTAATTCAGTCAATTTTAGTTGGTAATTGTTTATAGTCCAAGCATTATACATACCGACGACGGAATCCAAATAGGTAATGTACGAAAAAGCACTTTATGGCATGAACATTGTCGTAGTTTCTGTTGTGGTTGGCATAGACACCAATTTATTGTTTATGCTAATGACTCCGGGGTAATATGTGCAAAACTCTTCGAGAATTTTCATATCAGAATTCTCATACATAAACATGCGAGCCATGACCCAAAATTGACCCAATTTATTATACATTTCGTCGGATTATTAAAAACAGAGTTTGGAACATTGGCCATTGAATTGTAAAATCCACTTTTCCATCTTGGCCATCACTGCTTTTATCGAATCAATTACAAAGGAACCATAATCACCTCTATCTCGAGAGACCAGGAGAGACTCGGCGTCCTCGTAAACATGGGATAGATGTGTAATGAGATTGTCGGATGCTCCAGCATCCGTTTCACATTATCAATCACTGCCTTTGAATCTATATTGAAATATTCTTGCAGGGTCACAAAATCCCGAGCCGAAGAATGTATATAACCATAGGCTCGGAGAGTTTCGCGAAACACGTACCCTCCGTCTGGATACAAACCTTCGTTCGAAGTAACTATTTGGAATTTCAATTGCTATATAATACGTGTTGCATCGCTTCGGTGTCGATTTCATTTTTTAAATTACCCATCAAAACATGGGCGCCAACAAATGGCACCGCCATCATACCTGCGTTTGGTCCCGATCTAGGCCAACCTATACTTATCGTAGGTGTGGTTAAATAATTTTTAATCGCGCTAGCCAGTTGATTTTGTAAAGTTTCATCAATTTCGTTAAATAAATATGCGTAGGTAAAATTTGAAAATATGAGAAACCGTGGAAAGGAAACTGAAAATTTATACCAGTTTGTACCCCACTGCCGAATATAGTCTGTCGGTGGCATCGGTAACTTGCTGTGAATGGTTTGTATGGCAAATTTCACGCAATTCCAGACATCCGTAGATCTATAGTACTTTGAATGTTTCTCCAAAACTTCAATCATTTTACCAAACTGCTCGGTGGCTTGTAGACGGAAAGACGGTCGTCGCCTGGTCGAGTTTCTGCCGCCAAGTGTGCATAGACTGGGTGTTGATGTACAGGAAACGCATCGGCGGGCCGGGCAAAGTGGTCGAGATCGACGAGTCGAAATTGGGCAAACGCAAGAACTTCAAAGGACCCAAAGTTCACGGCCAGTAGGTTTTCGGGGGAGTGCAGCGGGACGATCCGACGAAATTCTTCCTGGTACCGGTGGAAATGAGGAACGCAGCGACCCTGACCAAAATTATTCGCGAATGGATCGCTGCGGGCACGACGATTATTTCAGACTGCTGGCGTGGTTACAGCAACTTGGACATTCACGGCTACCGTCACATGCAGGTGAATCACAGGAGAGAATTTGTGTGCAGCGAAAAGAGCGGAATGGTAAACACTCGAAATAAGCTAAAGACGAAGAGGGCCGAGACGTTGATGGTGCACACTCAAAATATTGAGTGAAGTAGGTGTTCTGTGCGATACAGCATTCCCTGCTTTGGCCGACGGAAAAAATCTTGGGTCGGCTACCTGGCCAAGTACGTCTGGAAAAAGAATCATCGGTACGGAGAACGACTGCACACTTTGCTGATTCGCACCGCCGATATGCACCATAGTAATCGGCGCAGAGTAGATGGCGGCGAAAGCTATCCTAATTTCGACAGATATCTGTTTGTTATGGTTGTTTTTAATTTACAAGCACGAGAGAAATTGAGTTGCTGTTGCAGTTGCAGTTTTTAAAAAGTTAATTGAGTTGCTGTTGCCATTGCAGTATAAAATTAAAGTGTGATTGACTTGCAGTTTGTTTAAGTTTAAATTAATGTTTAATTGAGTTTATGGTTGATTCAAGTCAAAATTAATGTTTAATTGAGTAGCTTTTTGCTTCAAGTCAAAATTATTGTTTTATTGATTTGCTGTTTGATTCAAGTTTGAGTTAATGTTTAATTGAGTTGCTGTTTGAGTCAAGTTTAAATGAATTTTTTATTGACTTGCTGTTTGAGTAAAGTTTAAATTAATGTTTAATTGACTTACTGTTTGATTCAAGTTTAAATTAATGTTTAATTGAGTTACTGTTTGATTCAATTTTAAATTAATGTTCAATTGAGTTGCTGTTTGATTCAGGTTTAAATTAATGTTTAATTGATTTGCTGCTTAATTTAAGTTAAAATTAACGTTTGATTTAGTAGCTGTGTGTTACAGTTTAAAAAAAGTTGCTGTTTGTGAAAGTTCAAAAAAAGTTTAATTGACATTGTGTGTTTTAATTTAAAAAAAAATGTGATTGACGTGCTGTTTGTGTAATCATTCGCAATCCGGAAAAAGCCTAAAATAGTCGATTAGGTCATGATGGGTCCGTCCGGCCATGATGGATGTACTTGCATCTGTTGCATCCGCAAAACTTGGATCTGCCAGTTTCAATTATTGAGGTAAATTGATTTTAAAAAAATTACATCCATTCGCTATCCTGAAAAGGCATAGCGCGGTCGTGTCTGTCATGACTGGTTCGGACGGTGGCGGATGCAATTGCATACGCTGTTGCTTTCGCGGTCTTTGGACATGCCAGCCTTGAGTGTTGATGTAATTTATAAAAAAAGATTGAGTATATATAAATCATTAAAATCTATTTGGTTAAATCTATAAAAAAAATTGAATTTTTAACTGTACACCGTACCCTTTTGGCGATGGTGTACATGTAAAAATGTATTAAATTAATGAATGCATAAAAAAGGATTTTTTTAAGGTACGTGATTTTGGTGTACTTTTTTAGTGATTGCTTACAAGTCAATATTTATATTATAAAAGGTTAAAATTATAAAAAAATATTAATATATATTAAATATTCTCTTTAAAATAAATAAAAAATCATGCATCGTGAATTGCGTGTATTAAAACAGAAACGAGAAAAAGGAGAAAATAATAAATTTTTTGGATACGCTATAGGAAACTTTTATCATTAGTTACTTTTGGCACCTGGATACGCCAAGGGAAACATATGGGGACTTTTACCCTATATTCCGTTTTCAGTTTGGATAAGCTATAGGAAATAATTGGGTGTAGGTTGAAATTTCTCCCCGACTCGGCTGGATACACAATTCTAAACAAGTCGGGTGTGGCACCAATTTGCCCCCTTCCCGCTTAGATACGCAATGTCGTCCTTTTCGGTCCTGCACATTTTGTCACCTGGATACGCAAAGGGAAACTTTTGGTAAAAACCAGCTTTTTCAAAGTGTGCTGGATACGCAGAGGGAAACTTTGTATTTTATCTGGGCTTTTTCCGGGTCCTGGTTGGATACGCAATTGACGGTTCTTTGTCTCGACTTTTTTTTACCATTGTATACGCAATACAATAGTTTTTGAGCGATTTGGATACGCAATATGGAACAATCACCGGTCTTTTGAAATTTTTACCCTCAGATCCCTGGTCAATCTCTCGAGTTCCAGCCAAGCGGAGGATGAAACAGGCACGGAGGATGTAGGGGAAATGGACGAGACGCTTTCGGCTACATATTATTAGTCATCAACCTCTTAAGTCACAGGCCCATCAACTTTTTCAGCCCTGGGACCATCAACAGCTGCTTTCCCTGGACCAAAAACTTCTTTACACGAATCTATGTAATTATCATTGACATTTATTATAATCATTTTTAAATGTGATTATAATTATTATATTTGAGAATATTTTTTTTGCCAACAGGACTGTTCGAAGATCGCAAAGGCACAGATCTACAGTCGTTCCCCACCAGTCGAGACTTCAAACGACTTCTGAGGTCCATCAACAGAAAGGCACAAAGCGCAAATCAGCACCCGACATCACTCATGCGAAGCAAAAACCAGCACCGAGTAAGTGTTCGAGACAAACACCAACAACAGACGTCTTCCAACATCGAAGAAATAATCCTAAACCAACCAATATTACTGATATTTCTTGCCGTGAATTACAGTGCGAAACAACCCGAAGGACTCGTTATAATCTTAGAAAAACAAATCAAAGAACATCTCAGAAATATGGTTCTGATTTTGTATTATAATTTACCTGTATATGTTGTTTATTTACAAAAAAAATAATTTTTTTTATAGTTTTATTTTATAAAATATACATAGATGCATATTTTTTAAACATATTATTTACATTTTTGCTAACGTTTGACAATTTTCATTCAAAAAATATATACATAGATACCTACTGGTATACCCGCAGATATGACATTGGCTTCATTTAGTCTTGTTTTGGGTTTTGCCCCATGTTCAATTAAAATTTCACAAATTTCGTTCGTAGTGACCGACATAATTGCAGTTTCGCAATTCAAATCCTCAGTATTTAGGAAATCTTCAATTTTTCCTTGTCGTTATTCAGTGCCTTTTTTATATTGTCCAAAACACACAAAATTCGACTTATTTTTTCTAGATACATCTTCGTGTAATACTGTAATGTTTTTACGTCCCATTACTAAAACATTTGCTCCATTTTCTAGCAGATAATCTATCACTTCCACGATGCCGTATAGGTCTGCGAAATGCAGTAACAAATCCTTTTCTAAGAAAACCGCTTCACCCAAACTTTTTTCACTTAGGTAACGCACAATGTTTTCACGATCTGCATTAGCCGCTTTCACCAATAATCTCCAGTATTTGTGAATCCCTTTCACTACCGCGTCTATTGTTTACACCAAATACACAAGTACGGGCCAATTTTCAAAATAATAATTGACGTACCCTAATACGGTTATACCCGCCGAATCTCTAGCCAAAACGTTGACACCTTCTCTATTAGGAATTTTACAATTTCCAATTTCCCCGCCGCTGCTGCTCGCTGAATTGGAAATTTACCACCAAAATCCTTTTCTTCAAAATTCAATTTCATCTACATCATGAGTTCAAGTTCATATAGCCAACCACGATAGGCAGCTAAACCCATCAGTGACAGTTCCTTCCCGTCAAACAAATATTGTTTGTCACAGCTGGCTCTCATGGTGTCTTCACTAGCTCTCATTGTGTCTTCGCTGGCTCTCATGGTGTCTTCACTGGCTCTCGCGGTGTCTTCACTGGCTCTCACGGTGTCTTTACTGGCTCTCACTGTGTCTTCACTGGCTCTCATGGTGTCTTTGCTTGCTCTCATGGTGTCTTTGCTGGCTCCCATAGTGTATTTTCTGGCTCTCATGGTGTCTTCACTGTGTAGTTTGCAGAGAGCGAGTATGATCTCTTGGTTCAATCGTCTCGTTTTTCTATTTCTACACGCACTTTACGAGATTTTTTATGTTTTTTTCTTGGCTGAGAAGGAAAGTAAGTTTTTTTTAATTTTTTTTATTGGCCGAGAGGAATGTTAGTTTCTTTATATGGTATCGGAGTTTTACCGACCTTGATAAATCGAATAAAAAGATTTTTTTAAATTTGAATTTCCCATACTCTATTAATTTCAGAAGAAAAAATGACTAGGATATATTAGCACTATCTTGTCAATTAAATGAGCAAAGTGTAAAAAAAATAAATTAAGCTTGGATTTATTCGAATTGTTAAAATGTAACACCGCTTGTTTTGTTCCTGCAATCATTATGCAAGTTTCATTGCAAACATTTATATATTTTTTAACTTTCAAAACATTTTCATGTAAACGACCGATGGACTCATGAGGGAGCAGTTTGATTCGCGCTCTCAACCTCAGCAATCGGGTAATCGGAGTTAGTTTTTGTTTAACAAAAATACCAAATAGCACAGCGACTACTGATGAAACATATTTCATTCTAACATTCGCTTATTACTTTTCAAATTTCAAAATAGTTTTGGCATTAGTGACCAAACTAATTGAAAACACTTTGAGGTTTCTGGATGCCTCGGGAGATACAATCACGATTCTTTTGTTATCGGACCCGTAAACTAATTCGATTCCATTTTCAAAAGTCCATTCAATGTAAAATTGTTTGTAAATTAGCGGTTGGTCGAGTAAAGTTTTGTAATTTATTTCATTGACATCCAACAAACCCTTGACTTGACCATCTTCATTACCGTGAATATGGTTTGCGAATGTTCGTCGAAAAGGTTCGAAAGTGTATTAAATGCTCCGAAATTTAACCGTTTCAAATTCTTAATTATTAACCGAGTAAATACACCTCTGGGAATATTCATAGTGTATGTTTTTGCCGTTTTAAAACGAATTATGCTCACCTCTCCCTCCTTGATGATTGATGACCGTATAGATGGTATTTTTTTGTCGGTTGAACTAGATTCGTTGGTATTTGTAAAATCATCGGTTTCGGTAGTAAATTCATTTTCCAGAGATGCACTCGTGATGGAGATGTAGTTTTTTCTTTCCACCCCAACACCCTCCTCGTCAAATTCTTCTATAGCGGTGTTATATTGTGGTGTTTTTTTCCAGACGTATATACCGAGTGGAATTACAATAATTAAACTAACTATGAGTAGACCCAATCCCACGTAGAGTTGTTTATTTCCTTTATTCATAGTTCTTATCCATATATTGGCAAACGATACTAAAAAACTTAAAATTACATAGAGCGATTGTCGGTTGTGCATAGCTGTTCATCGGGTGCCATGACGACCGAGCTCGTATCGCAAATGATTGTGGGCAAACCATAAAATACTTACCACAACGATGTTTGAATGGCGTTTTCACCGTATTTTACCGACAGGTAAGTGAGGAATACAGACATTATTTATAAAATTTAAGAATAACTCAAGGTATTGATAAGAGGTGCCATAGATTTACGTATTTTTGGGGATCGTTTGTCTTTGGAACGCCCTCCTATAATGCCTCTACATCAACCAATACGTTTTCGCGGTAATTTGAAAAGAAATTAATTTTTTTCATGTGATTGAATATCTTTTCTTACTTGTGTCGTACAGAATAACTATATTCCCAAACTCCTCAATTAAAAATGATAGGGAATTATCTTTGTATAGTAATTTTGTCAACTGTTTAATATTTTCATTTTCTGCCTGTTGTTCATATCTCAAAAATGTTTTATAATTTTCGGGAGTGACGTGTGGGCCCAAACAATTTTGTTGGATAGTGTACTGCTTAATATATAGAAAATTTAAACGATGGGTTAATTGCGAAATTCTAAATTCTATTTCAGAAGCGAGTTTATCACGTTCGGTTATTAACAAATATATATTACATACAATATATAAGGATATAACCATAGAACTTACCGTACCATGTGGCTGTGAAATTACGTCTAATAAAATAACAATCATTAAAGCCACCCACATTTGTGACATTAAAAGCCCTAGGACAGGAAAGACGCACTCAATATTGCCGGTATAATGGTTGAAAAATAACAACTTTGAAGCTCAGCAGTTAAAGTAAGTGATGGTATTTCCTTTTACTCAGTAAACGACACAATTGATGATAAGTGGCAGATAACACACGCGGACCTGCCTATTATAAAGTACACCGAATCCCGATCTGCAATTCACCAGACGCACGTGTTCTCTGTCCTCTCACAGGAACATTACAATTTCATCAGCTGTTCCATCATAATAATTCTGACAATAGCACTTGCAGGTATTTATTATAAGTTGATCAAAATCGCTATTCTTATGAATAATATAGCCAAAGTGACACAACCATGAAATGAGACAGTTGTCACATGGGCAGACAACTCGGTAGACAATTTAGCTTCCTCCAAGTTGCTAATCGAAAAGCGAAGTTACTCTTGTAAGAGAATAAACACAAGTATTAAGAAGAAAATACAAAACGCAAAGTACGGGCACACAGGCACTTAGCAAATTTTAAGACGCGAAGCGCGCTAAAAAGTCATGATAAAATACACGCATAAATGCGGAATTAATTGTCTTTCTCGCATGCCACATAAAGAAATATGTATATAAAATCAGTGGTTTAATACCACAGCTCTCAAATACCGGCAAGGTGCGCATTTTCGTAGCACGACGAACATTGCCACACCCAGTGCTACCTAGCGGGCAAAGTCAGAAGAGCTGATGATCATGTCGCAAACATAAGCACGCTTGCCGCGACAGCGAATGTATAGAGAGCAGCACATTCGCACTCCCATCGCCAAGGTATCACAGCCGCACGGCGATTCTCGCCATAGCAGTAAGGACGGGGCCCCAAGGAATAAATATATCAATACCTGTCAATAAGGAATTAGTTTATATATTAACCATGTACAAATTCATCATAGTGCAAAATGTAAAGGACATTGCGAATTATTCTATGTAATCAACAACAACCACAGCACACTAAAAGTAATTGATATACTCAATTAAGTAACATGCATTACTTCATTCACTGTTCAAATTAAGTTTACTATAAACTTACGGCTCTATTGCCCACTGTTGCATTTTAAGAGAGCTCTCGCCTCAATCCTCACCCTCTGTGTTCGACGCCGGGTTACAAAGTACATTTCATTTTTAAGGGGGTAAAAATAATCTCAAAGTGGAGTTGAGCACTACATTCCCCTTCCTATCAAACCAACATGCAAGCAATAGCGACCGATTACTACATTAAGGTGCCAGCACAAAAACCACTGTTAGAATGAGCTAATTATTGATTTTTGCTCCAATTTAAAAAACACAATTGTCATGTAACATTTTATTAGTGAAATTAAGCCAACCTTGTACAAATTCATGTTAAGAAACAACCCAACTGTAAAAAATATACTATAATTAGACTGAGTAAAATAAACTAATCTAACTTGTAGTCTGGTAACCCAGAACACGAAGTTAATAAAGTTAACAGGTAAATGTATATATTGAACTACATTCATGTAAATTAGAATAAATAGTGTACCTTACAAATTACAAAACAAATCACGCAAACCGAAAATGTTAATACTAATTTCAACCACTTGTAAATAACAATTTCACTGGTGCCATGTCAGCATTGAACAAAATGTAACAAAAGTAGTTTTACATTACCATCGGCTGCCGCTAATATAATGCATGCCCGACCTTAGGTGCCTGACACCACCTTAGGAAGTCGTCGAAAGAAAAAGAGGGGGAACAGCTCTTTCCGACGGGCTCCACCACTCCACCGAAGCATGGCTACACCGCTCCAAGGCTCAACTCTCTGACCTGACCTGACCGAGCCCCTGCACTGTACCACAAGTACTCCAGACGAGGGCGTCTGGATGCTCAAAAGAGAATAGGTCATGCTGGGACCAGCTCCTGCGAGGGCAGCCCAGTGTCGTGCTGCGGCGAGGCATGGGGGGACCTCGGCCAGCTGAAACTCTGTTTCTAATAACAGACCTCGAGGGATCGAGCACGAGGTTAGAGGGGTTGTATATAATCTCAGGGTGCTGGACTCTCTGGGCGTCATCTTGCCTGCTGCTGCCGGAGGTGCTGCCCGTGAGATGCCCAGATGAGGGGACCACTGCCCGAGGTCCACTATCAACGCTCGACGAGTGCCCATCGTCGAGAGAGCTGTGCTGCTGCGATGAGACCTTGGGTAAAAAGTGAATCCCTGGTAGGGCGACATAAGGCACTGTAGGGAGCGGGACTAGCGACAGTCTAAGCTCTTTAAAGCATTGCTTAGCCGATTCAAATTAAAGCTGATCCAAGCTTGACTTGGGCCATCAGCGCCCTTTTGAGCTATTATTTAATTGAACGACTTGTGTATTGAATATTTGTAGAAATTGCTACTTGTGTGAAGTGCCTACTTGAGGCTTAGTTGTAATTGTTTAGTAAATTAATAAAAGTAGTATTTTGTAGAGGAGTGCTTATCCTTGAGCTACCTTGATCCCCCTAGTTACTGCATGATCTGCTCCCACAGGAGAGGCCACAGCAACCCGAAACTAACCCAAAAATCATGCAGCATGTGTAACAACCACCCACGCCATTTTTCCCGCCACTACCACATATATTTTCTACATCTATCTATCCAACAATAGTGCCGAACAATCAATCCACTTTCCCAAATTTTCCGTATGTAACAATGACGCCACAAAAAGCACGCATGGAAAACGCAGTCACAAGAGAAACCACAGAGCCCACCCAAACCTCACATCTACTAGAACCATTCGCAGCAAAGATGCCATCAAAATTTCAAACATTGCCCACATTTGTGGGCACCGCAACAGAAGATCCGTCAGCCTTTGTAGAAGACTGTGTAACCCATCTCACGAGATACGGCATCAGCCATGATGAATGGGCCAGCTGCATGGGAGCACAACTCTCCGGAGACGCACACTCTTGGTGGATCTTACTCAACCACTATGGACAACAGTGGGAGGAGTTTCGACGTGCACTCCACTGCAGGTTTCGAGGAGTTTTCCCATCTGTGCAGGCCCAGAGCAGGTTGACTCTGGAAAGCCAGCAATTGGGTGAGTCTTTAACAGCTTTCATAACAGGTAAAAATCAATTCGTCAAATGCTTCCATCTGAATTTGCCAGAACGTGAAATTTTAGAAGTAATCGCAAAAAAAGCTACACCAGGATTTAGAGCAGCTTTAATTTCTTTGTTGAATGGGATACTTGAAGACTCAATGCATACCACAATTATTCTAGAGAGAATGCATGAAACTTCCCGCTGGGATGCAAATGGAACAATATGGCTCCATGAGCCAAAAGAGGAAAATTTAAACAAACCCAATTTTGGTATAGCACGTAACTTTCAAACGTATTCTAGCAGTCATAGTGCACCAATGTATGGTAAATAGTACAATAAGGTACAGTATGGAAAATGGCATGGGGAACAAGTGTACGGAAGCATGTATAAGCAAGAGCAGCAGAGGAGCGGAGCAACAGGGACGAGTGGTCAGAGATCACCGCATCGAGGTGGACCAGGTAACATTAATCCGCAACAGCAAGGATGGAACCCAAACTTCACACCTCGTTATCCATGCACGTGTCGTCCAACATCGCAGTGTCATTGTCATAGCAAATGCCCAAACAATCTGTACATGAAATAAATCAGGGAAGCGGCAGTATGTAAACAGCAGGGAAACGGGTTGTAGGGGTGAAAGGGCTGGACACTTCCAACACCCCGCCTCCAAAAACTCGGATAACAACAGACGCGAAATTAACTCCACAACAAGTACTCATACAAAAGCAGCAGTCACGCACCACTCATATGTATCCTAGTTACCATTAATGGCCAGTTGTGCCATGTGTTAATTGACACTGTAGCTTCGAACAACTTCATTTGACCGCACTTTGTACACAATCAGAACATGATGCCTGCAGACCACATAATTCGGTTGACCACGAACCAACATGGCAGTACGGCCATAGGATACACTGTAGTGACAGTTCAAGTACATTGAGACAACTGCAACTGTTATTGTTACACCAGAGATATGTGAGGAGGCTATTTTGGGTATACCTTGGTTAACCGAACAGCACATAATAGTGGAACCCACTGCGAGAAGGATACATTTTGGCGCGAAAGAAAGATGCACGGTGTACAATTTGGATCGCTGCCCGATGGGTAGTCTACCTAAGGCCATGTTAGGCGATTTCGACAACCAGTTCCCATGCTAGTATCAGGCTGCATTTCAACACGTACTTGATGAGCGACGCGATGTATTCGGAGGGAGTGACGCACTGAAACGTACAACTGTAGCAGAACACGTAATACCACTTGTAGACGAAAAGCCAGTTTATACTAGTCCGCGAGACTACTTACAGCACCAAATGCGGATAATCAGAGAGCAAATACAGGAAATGCTTGATGACTGTGTGATCGAGCCAACAGACAGCCCATTCAATTCCGCAATTACGTTAGCTGCAAAGAAGTACAGAACATGACGATTTTGTGTGAATATTCGACAGCTAAATCAAGTAACGTGCAGTTAACCGCCACTGTATATAAGTGTGAAGAATTCGCTGAGTTCACCAGGCCGAGTAAAGGTCTGGGCGTCCTTGGATTTGAAAAGTAGATATTGGTAAATGCTGGTGAAATGCTAGGAGAGGCCGAAAACAGCTCTCACGGCCCCAGATGACTGCGCTTTCAGTTTTGTACAATGCTGTTTGGATTGAAATGTGCACCCGCGACATTCCAGGCGATGATGGTACTTGTGCTGGATGGCATTATTGTAAAGTATACGGTGGCATATCTCGATGACATCATTATTTGGTTAGACAGCTGCAAGAAACACATACATCAGTTAGCAGTAGGCTTGAAATAAACTGCCTTACATGCTCAATTGAGAAGTGCCATGTGGGGAAGACAGGCATCGATTTTCTGGGCCACGTATTCGATCAGGAAGGAAACCGACCCAATCCAGAATAATTAAGGCTAATCGACAACTACCCACAGCCGAAAACCCGCAAGCAGCTGAGAAAGTTTTTCGGATTGATTAACTGGCTAAGGTAACATATTCCAAGGTTCGCACCAATCACAGCGGCCTTGATGGAACTTTTGTTACCACAAAAGAGGTTTCAATGGACGAGCAAGACAGAAAAGGCATTCATGGAAATTTAGCAGGCATTCAGATTGTGTCCGATGTTAGCACATTACGATGCTAGCAAGAATTTGTTCCTTCAGGCTGATGCCAGCCAGGTTGGAATCGGTGCAGTATTGTACTAGGACAGTGACAGTGGGAAGAAGCATGTAATCGTCTTCGCAAGTGCAAAACTAGGACTGGTGGAACGACACTACGACGTGAATGGAATGAGAGGGAATGCTTAGCATTGGTATGGACAGTTAAGAAATATCGTGCATACCTCGAATACCGACGGTTCACACTGAGAACTCACAATAGGTGTCTAGTATGGCTACACAGCATGCGTGAGGCCTGGAATAAGTTAACAGAATGGGCGTTGCATTTAAAGGCATATGCTTTTACACTGGGGCATATGCCCGGAAAACATAATGAGTTGGCAGATACGTTGTCATGGCACTCTAAGAATGGGGTAATTGTCAAAGATGAATCAGGATGGAAGGACATTTTGCCGCCAAATTCATGTGATCTGGTATCGGAAGTGTAAGTCCAACAGATCACGGATGCCAACAATGAGGATCTAGTTAGCGAGGTGTACAGGGAGGTCGTTGAGGCACAACGAAATTGCAGGTTCGTGCAGAAGAAGACGCAACAATGCACATAGAAGGAGGTTAAAGGATGGTGCATAGTAGACAACAAATTGGAGACGTGTTCGGCTCAATAACCAGGGAAATGGAGGGTGTATGCCCCCATGTGTGCAAGTGATCATGTCTTCGCCTATTCACACTCTGGCAGCGTGGCTGGACACCCTGGTGATGAACAGACAGTCAGAAATGTCCGCGACCATTTTTTTTGGCCAGGTCTCAGTAAAGATGCGAGGAGATATGTGCGGCAATGCAGAGAATGTAACCTGTACAAGACACATCGAGCGGACAGGAGGCAGTAGTAGCATCCCCGGATGCCCTGAAAACAGTTTGAGACGGTGTGTTTTGACCTAATGTGTCCATACCCAAGAATGAGGGGAGGCAAGAGGTTTCTCATTGTGGCAACTGACAATTTCTCACACTGGACAGAGGCGTACCCTACTAGCGGAGCAAGCACGAGAATTGTAACCAGGGTATTGGAGGAACCAATTTTTCCCACGCTGGAGATACCCAAGTAATTTCTTAACAGACAACGGTACACAATTCACAGGCAAGAAAAGGAGATAAGTGTATACGCGGTGGGATGTTAACCAAGTTAAAATGGCTATCTACCAAGTAAGGACGAACACGATGGAACGTAGAAACCAAGAGATCAAGGTGCAGTTACATTTATGTGTAGGTGAAAATCACACCGCTTGGATGGATCATGTTCCCATCATTCTATACACGTTACAAAGGTGAGTAAATGCAGCAACCAGATGATCACCTACTGAGGTCTTATTGGGATGCAATATATGGCTCCCAGGAGAGGCAAAATGCCCACTATGGGAAGAAAGTAGCAACTTACCCAGCACCGATATGCACAGGCGGCAACAGCAAAAGTGTTTGCGCGAAGTAAGGAAATGGCAGGATTGTTATACAGCACAATGGCTACCGGTTACGAATCGACCACCGTCGGAAGTGCATGAAGAGCCAGAGGTATACATAAGAACGCACCCACAGTCGACAGCGAAAAAAGATTTCTGTGCAGGATTGGCCGCACTATAGAGTGTACCACATAACGTGTTCCAAAAGCATGGGTCGGCCACGTATACGATCGGCATGGGCAAAAGAAAGGCGAGGATGCATTGGGATGACATCCGGCTAACCCCGGGTGCCTTCGACCACGAGGTCGGTCCCGGTGTGTCCAGACCCCACGACGGTGCAGGCCATGTTGAGCCCGAGGAGGGCTGCGAGAAGATGCGAGGTGTGGCAGCACTTCAGGGGGGAGACGCCACAGGGGAACCACCTGTGCGCGCCGAGGAGGAAGCACCACCAGAGGTTCCACTGAGCAAGAAAATCGCTGACGAGCTCCAAGACGAGCAGAGGGAGCAGGAAAGTGCATCCACACTTCGAGGAAATGCAAGTGCAGAGGAGGAGAGGACACAGGAGTCACCCGGTGTAGAAGCACCTAGCAGGGAACCCAAAAGACCTCTATAGCAAGTGCAAGGGGATCAAATGCAAGATGAGCAAGTACAGGAAGAACACATGTAAGGGGAGCATGTTGAGCAACGTGGAAATGCGCAGTTGCCAGTAAAAGGACCGCAAATGAATAAGCACATAAAGTGAGAAGAGCATGTGCATGTACATACTAAGCAAGGGACGGACATTCATGCAAGTTTTGTTGCAGGGGCTGTTCAGCCGGGTCGCGCCCGGAGGCAGTGAGTTCAGCAAGAATACAGTGAGAGCGAGGAAGGTGTTAGCAAGGGAAGTGAGCCTGGGATCTCACTGTGCCTTCGGCGATCATGCAGGCGGAAACACCCACCACCACCATGTTAACAGAACAGGCAGCTGGAGTGGCCTACCAGGAAGGGGCAACAGCCGGCATTGCATCACGCAGCAGGGCCACAGGAGCAGCAGCCTACAAACTGTCTCGAAAGGGGGAGGGGGCATTTGAAGTGTGTGCATCCCCCATCCTAAGACCATTTTTCCGGCCATAGCCTGTACCAACCACAGCAGGGTTGTGCACTCTACTGGTGTGCAGTGTGCACCTGGTCACTGGAGTGACCAGGTGCAGCGCAAGAGCAGGACATGCCAGTGCAAAAGCAGCTGGAGATTGCAATGGCGATGCGAGACACCATGGAAGGATAATTAGGCCAGTGTATGGAACTGGAACATTTCAGGCCTAATTAAAATACTTTATTGGGTTTTTGATTAAAATGTTTATGTTTGTTTTCACAGGTGTTGTTATATTTGGTTGTGTTGCAAGGTAACGTGGTATTTATTTATTCTCATTCTCCACAGAGTGTTTCGTCCATCCCATTTCACCAGTGTTTATGTCGTAAGAATATTTGTATGGTTTCCACATGTTTAAATACTTTATTTCATTACCACAATGGTCAATTGTACAAGTCATCTCAGAAAGTAGTCCCATTTCGGTGTGAGGGCCAGCCGCAGTGAGCCCCCAGGTGGGGCAGGAAAGTCAGTCAGCTAGCAGCAAGTCACGGAGGTGGAGTGCGTGTGTTAGGCTTCGCCGTTTCCAGTGGATGCTGGGCGACCATCAACTCTCTTTGCAACCGAACATGTAATTACAATAGACTTCTTCATCAACTGGAACCTTCTTTTATCTCGTCGCCTGGTAAGCCACTTCCACTCCCCAGTGGATTCGCATCGCTCTGGGGAACTTAATGTGCACGTAATTGTTAATTGTCATCACATATTTTTCCTCTTCATCGCACGTCCAGTTAAAATAGCCGAGTGTGATTTGTGTAAAGTTCCCTCAGAGAAGGAGTGTAAGTTTAACGTAATAAATAACTTGTTTTCAAGACAGTTGTTTACTCACGACCGTGTAAGCGTTTAAGGGGACAGGCCCTAATAATCCCGCTCAATCAGCATGTAAGACTCATTTTCAGTGCAATCAGTTTTGTTCGGATATGTATGGGCATGTATGAGGCCCTGGCAGTCCATATATGCAGGTGTTATGGTCAGGAGGTTTTCCCGCCAACAGCAACAATGGTGTATAACCGACCGACGGGTTATCGTTTAGGAAACAACCTGCATCTAGAGCAATAATCTACAGGCAGATGACAACAATTCAACAACCATGGCGAGGAGATTGGTCCTGAGTGGACAGCCCGCAACCCTGAGGTTAAGTGGAGCAGCATCATCTTTGACGTCGCCTGACAGAATCTGGCGCCCTGGGTATATTTATTCCTTTCCTTCCCCCTTCACCGCTCCAGAAAAACCCCGTTCCAACCTTTATTGGCATCGGCTGTGCATCAAGAAGTTATGTGGAAAGTGCGTTATTTTATTGTAGGGCATTTTAAATCTTGGTATATTAAACAAAACTCGTCTTAAATTTAATAAATGGCAAACAAATATAATGTGAAGAGAAAATATATGAATTGACATACTTTAATAAAGTAAACAATAAGCTTTTTTGCTTTGAAATAAATTATCGATATAAATTTAAGCCTTTTTTTTTTTAAAGAAAGTTATGTAAAATGCATTCCTGAATAATATCGTAATTATTTACAATACAAGATGCACATTTTTACGAAGCTTGCGGAACCGATGTTCAATTGTCTGAACTTTTACTTTACAATTGTATTGTGTATTGGTGGTTTTGTCAGAAGAAAGGAAACATAAAGTCAAATAATAAAGATTTCTATCGTGTAAGAATGGTGCAACCAAAGATGTTAGAAGAGGGTGCAACAGTTTTCTGTGAAAACATTACATCCGATCTAGGATCGATTTCGAACCACGATGGTGCAACTGATCATCGTTCTATTCAAATTCGGAAGATTAATTATTTTAGTTTGGCAACTAAATCAAGCGCTAGTGTTGTGTTTTATACAGAACTTTTCCTTTCTTCTACGCAGTAAAGTTAAAAACAAAATAATTGCAAAAATCATAAATTAAATATAAAACTTCTTAACTAAATGAAAACTTGTATTTTATGTTTTACGAAGCTTAAAAAATTTAATTTAAATTAGTGTTTATTAAGCGGTGGAAATTTTCCCTATGCCAAACTCTCCCATAAGAAAAGTAGCTTTGTTCATAACCTTAGCTTTACTAAGGCCGGTTTCGACAACAAAGATGATCTTTTCGGAATATCGAGATAATTGTAACCAGATGAGAGGTTGGATTTCGATTTTAATCTCGATAATGTTCACAGTGTCTCGCCAAGTTTAATCGCAATAAAGTATATCTTGTTAAAATTATCTCGATATTCTGACTATACCACGAATTTCTGTTGGAACATTAGTTATTTTGATTTGAAAGGTATTTTGGTTGCAAGGAAACAGCAAAGCAAAAATTTTTCATCCCATGGAAAACCCTTTTTGTTAGAGTTAATAACAGAACATTGATATATTATTGAAAATAAATGAACTGATTCTGTGACAGAACAAAATAAACTCGACGGCAGTGTGGGATAACCTAAAAAAAATATATATGCGAAAAACATATAAATCAATGAACATGTCCATGCGAAGGGGTCCAGTGTGTACTGCTCTCTAAATAGCAACCCATGATCACTGTATACTGCCACCAGTAAAGCCAGCAGAATGCCATTCCATTAACAACCAGTTGTCTTAAACACAGCTCAGATGAGTAACCCTGCAAATGCTTCACATAACTATGCATCGAATGGGTCCATAGGTGGGAGGAAAGTCTCTGCCAGCCATGCGAGAAACTGTATAGCACCATATCCCTGGACTAGTAAACGACCACCAGCAATGTGTTAAGTTATGAAGGTCGCCAAAAGTGTAATGTTTGTTATACATATCTATGATCCCTTCCTGTTCCTGTTGATAGGTAAACGAAGGAGATGATGGAAAGGTTTTGTGTGTTGTTATTGCAGATAAAAGGTTGTCAATATTACTGTTTATGTCTAGTATGTTCTATGTAAATAAAAGGAAGCTCAAGAAAATAAAGAACATATTAAACCATAACTTAGGAGTGTGTATTTATTGCTTTCGCTGTGTTCAAAAGCAACAATTTATGGGCCCTGAGCGCGATGCACAAGCACATAGCGAAAGTTTTGACGAAAAGTTGTACGAGTGAAATATCAATGCACGGAATGGCCAAGGTATGTGTGAAGCTATTTGATGGCAAGATGTAAGAGTTAGTATTTTTTGTGCTAAGTGGTTATTGAGAGATTAAAGAAAATGGTCATGCAACATAAAGTTGGTTATATGGTAGAGCCACTAAATGGTTCGAATTACTACAATTGGAAGTTCAGAATGCTTATGTTATTTGCAGAAAATGATGCTGAATGTGTTAAGAAGGAATATGCTGAAATTGAAGATGGGAAACCGACATGTGATTCAGATCAGAAAAAAGAAAATCGGGCTAGAAACTTAATTGTTCAATCTGTTGATGATTCTCAAACAGAACATTTGCGGGATAAGGTAAGTGCATACCAAATGTGGAAATGCCTAGAAAATCTGTACGAGAAGAAGGGATTGCCTAGGCAATTGTATTTAAAGAAGAAGTTACAGTCAATGATGCTAAATGAAGGTGAAAGTGTAGATAGTTTCCTGAGGCAGTTTGATGAAGTGGTAAGGCAGTTAAAATCTACTGGTGCAGAATTAAAGGATAATGACACTATATGTCATTTATCGTTGAATTTACCCAAGTCATTTGATGTAGTGGTTACAGTCATTGAACATATGCCACCAGAAACATTAACGCTTGAATTTGTGAAGAGTAATCTGCGAGCAGAAGAAGAAAAACATAAGTGCAAATCTACTAAGACTGAAGTACGAAATGTAGTGGTGTCACCAGCATTCTCATCAGCAACTCAAAGTGTATGTTATGAGTGCAGCAAGAAGGGACATATTCGTCGAAACTGTAAACAGCTACCCAGGAACAGCTTAAGAGGTGCAACTCAGCAGGGTTACCAAGAGGGATTTCATGGACATCATCGACCTGGAAGGTATTATGGAAATGTTCACCAGAGCGGACATTTCCAAGCAGTTGGTCGTCAGGAAAATCAATCTCAACATTATTCAACAATGGGTGAGCCAAAAAGCAATTATGTTGACATAGATACTCAAGGTAAATGTCAAACTAGTCACCATAATTGTAGCAAAATTTGTTTCATAAGTGAAATAGAAGCAGACAATGACAGTATTAGCAAACATGCTGTTGTGAGTTTCTGTGTAGATTCAGGGTGTTCAAATCATATGGTAGGGTTGAATGACAGAATTGTATTTTATGAGTTTGTAGTCTGTAAAGATAGCAGTGGCTAAACACATTAGTGTGATTGAGGCAACAGGTGTAGGAAATATTCATGGGTTTTTGGAAGTAGAGGGCAAAATAACTTAATGTACTGTAAAAAAATGTATTTTATGTACCAAACCTAAGAAAAAACTTGTTATCAGTGAAATGTTTAGAAAATGCTAATATTAAAGTTGTTTTTCAGAATGGTAAGGTACAGTTGTACCTTCAGGGACACAAAATTGGAGAGAGTATTAGAAATAATTTGTATGAGTTAAAAATTCGCGTAAATTCAGCTGAAAGGTGTGTGACTGAAGTAAAGTGTGAAGAAAATAAGCTATGGTGTAGAAGGTTAGGTCACCTAAGCTATTCTGAAATGAAAAAATTGGTCAGTCAAAACATGGTGGAAGGTATAAACAAGGAGTTAAATATGAACATAATTGAATTCTGTGAGGAGTGTGTAAATGGAAAGCTAACAAGGTTACCATTTGGTAACAGAACAAAAAGTAACAGTGTGTTAGGCATAGGTCATTCAGATGTGTGTGGTCCAATTTCACCTACTACAAATGAGAGTCATAAATATTTTGTTACATTCATTGATGATTTTTCAAATTTTACAATGGTGTATCTGATCAAGTCAAAAGGTGAAGTTACAGAATGTTTCCAAGATTATTAAAGTATGACAGGCAATATGTTTGGGAAGTTTGTATCAAAGCTAATATGTGACAATGACGGAGAGTATATTGCACAAGAATTGATTGATTTTTGTAGAAAGAAAGGCGTAATTCTTTATTACACAGTGCCATACATGCCTGAACAAAATGGCAAGGCAGAAAGGATGAAAAGGAGTTTAGTCGAACAGGTACGTAGTATGATCAGTGAATCTGGGATGCCTAAACAACTTTGGGGAGAAGCGGTCAGAACAGTAGCTTATATTGTAAATCGTAGTCCAACTGCTAGTGTGGAAGGAGTCACACCGACTGAAATCTGGTATGGGTGTAAGCCAATCGTTAAAAATCTGAGGGTTTTTGGATGTGCAGCGTACAGCCATGTACCAAAGGAGTTGCGTACAAATTTAGAGAATAAGGCAGAAAAATGTATATTGGTGGGGTATTCTCAAAATAGTTATAGACTATCGAATCTTGAAAAGAGAAAAATCATAGTGTCATGTGATGTTAAGTTTGATTAAGGTAATTTTATATTTAAAGAAAGAAATTAAAGAAAACTTGTAG
Organism: Dryococelus australis; assembly: GCA_029891345.1. NCBI lineage: Eukaryota > Metazoa > Arthropoda > Insecta > Phasmatodea > Phasmatidae > Dryococelus > Dryococelus australis. The sequence continues at coordinate 106,102,926 of CM056994.1, forward strand.
AATGTAAACAGGACGCTGGGGATTGTAATGAACCTGAAAATGTTAGTGACAGTCCAGTAGATGTAAGTGAAGAAGGAAAATAAAGTGTATTTAGGGATCACAAATGTAGTGTAAGGTTGCCAAAAAGATTTGATGACTATTAAATATGCATGACATATAATGTGATGAGTTTTGTAGACAATGTTCCAAAGAACCATAATGAAGTATATAGAAGTGTCGATAAGGAAATGTGGTTACAAGCAATGGATATGGAAATTGAGTCTATATATATAAAACTTGGGAGGAAGTAGAAAACCCAAAGGATATAAAAGTTATCGATACAAAGTAGGTATATGCATTGAAACCCTTAGAGGAGGTTGTAAGTGACAGGTATAAGGCTAGACTAGTTGCAAGAGGTTTTGCACAAGAAGTAAATGTAAGTTGCTGTGATATGTATGCACCAGTAGCTAGAATGACTACCATAAGAACATTGTTAACTGTTGGAAATCAGAAGTCTTATCATTCTGAGGAGTTGGATGTAAAAACTGCATTTTTGAATAGTGAATTGCATGAAGATGTATATATTTATCCACCAATTGGAGTTAGTTGTAAGCCTAACTCTGTTCTTAAATTAAGTAAGTCTTTGTATGGTCTTAAACAGGCACCTAAGTGCTGGAATGCCAAGTTTAAGGCCATGTTAGAATTAGGCCTTGTAAGATCTGAAAACGATTGTTGTCTGTATACATCGATGAGTGGAGATGAAATTTTGTATTTACTGCTTTATGTGGATGAAATTATTCTAACCAGTTCAAGCATTACTCTCATAAATTATGTTAAGTCTCAGCTAGTATCAAATTTTGAGGTTAAAGGAAAAGGGAAACTGAAACATTTTCTTGGGTTGGAGATAAATCGTGACAGAGAGAGCAAAGTTTTGGAAATTAACCAAACCAAGTACACAAAAGGAATTTTGAAAAAATTTGGATGTGAGAATTGTATATCATCACCAACACCAATTGAGCCAAACCTAAACATAAAACCTTGTACACCTAAAAATGATGGAACAACAAAACCTTTTAGAGAACTGATAGGCTGTCTGATGTATTTGATGTTGGGTACCAGACCAGACATATGTTTTGCTGTAAATTACTTCAGTAGAATACTGGACAAAGCAACTGATGAGGCATAGTATCAATTAAAAGGGGTCTTAAGATATTTGAAGGGCACCACACAAGTTCGATTGGCGTACAGAGGAAACCATTCTCCTGAACATTCTTGTTTTGTTGATGCAGATTGGGGAGAATGATCGAAAATCAGTTTCAGGTTTTTTGTGTAAGGTAAATGGAAATGTGGTATCCTGGGTGACAAGGAAACATAATTGTGTAGCCTTGTCGACCACAGAGGCAGAACTCGTAGCATTAGGTACTGCAGTTTGTAAGTGTTTATGGTTGAAAAAGTTATTGTCAGACTTAAATGTCAAATTAGATAAGATTACAATGTATGAAGATAATCAAGGTTGTATTGCTGTGATTAAGAATCCAGAAAATATTCGAAGGGTAAAAAAAATTGACTTGAAGTATCGTTTTCCATGTGATAAAGTTAAGAAAGGTGAGATTGATGTATAAAGTGTAAATCAGCACACTGTCATTTTGACAAAAGGTTTAACCACATATGTATTACTGAAGAATTGTAAAGAAATGGGACTAGAAACTTTTGCCGAAGGAGGGTGTTAAGTTATGAAGGTCGCCAAAAGTGTAATGTTTGTTATATATATATATATCTATGATCCCTTCCTGTTCCTGTTGATAGGTAAACGAAGGAGATGATGGAAGGTTTTGTGTGTTGTTATTGCAGATAAAAGGTTGTCAATATTGCTGTTTAGGTCTAGTATGTTCTATGTAAATAAAAGGAAGATCCAGAAAATAAATAATACATTAAACCATAACTTAGGAGTGAGTATTTATTGCTTTCGCTGTGTTCAAAAGCAACACAATGCACTCAAACAAAAAATCTGAGTAAGTGCCCGGCATAGAACAAAAATTGAGTTACTTGAGTTAGCAAAAAAAGTTTGCAATTGAAGAAAACTAGGCAATTAAAGAGATTTGTCAACTAAAGTTACAACAGCGACAAGAAATAACTAAACAGGAGAAGCTTCAAAAAGAGCTATTAACTTTGCAGATCCTAAAACTAAAGACAGAACTAAGAAAGTAATGTGTTATCTATCGTTGTTTAGTTCACAACTTTTTTTTTTTTTTTTTTTTAAACACTACCTACTGGTGTTAGTCACATTCTTGATTTGAATTAGGTTTACAAAAGAAACTTGTTTATTTTACATCTATACCTAATGTTAATGCAGAATAGTTGTAGTAAACTAAAATAATAAAAATATATTGTCTGTTTGACAATCATGTGTTTGACTTAACAATCAAGTGTAGACGTAATGCTAAAGTGTACTTTAACCTCTTCATCATAAAGTTCAAAATAATTTATTATTTCCCGTATACATAGCGGACGACGAACAATTAAATCCTCGTCATCACTTTCCTCTTCAAAAATTAAATTTTACATTCCCTGAGCCATTTTCTCTATATCCTCGATTATATAACTTTGCCCTCTCGTCACGTTCCCACAGTATTTGTTAGGTCCGGTTTCACCTCGCGAGATAATGATAGTTTATCGAGAATACTGACAAAAAATGTCGATTACCTGTATTTTGCATTTCACCACACACAATAATCTCGATTTTCTCTGAAAATTTCTATAAAATATTAACCCGCCGATTTTGGTGGTTTAAGTCACATTATCGGGATTAAACTGTAAAACATAAACAAATACTTTGGGAAGGTGACGAGAGGGCAAAGTTATTTCATCGATAATAAAGAGAAAATGGCTCAGGCAATGTACAATTTAATTTTTGAAGAAGAAAGTAATGACGAGGATTTTATTGTTTGTTGTTCGCGATGGTTACATGAAAGATTAAATTATTTTTAAATTTATGATGCAGAGGTTAAAGTGTACTTTCGCCTTATGTCAAACTCACAATTGTCAAACAGACTATATAGTTTTATTATTTTCCTTTACAACTATTCTGAATTAACATTATCTATAAGTGTAAGTGTAAAATAAACAAGTTACTTTTGTAGGCCTAGTTCAAATCAAGAATGTGACAAACACCAGTAGTTTTTTAAATTGAAAATGTCTGTGATCATACTCAAAAACAGATGTTGTGAACTATACCACAACAGATAACACATTAGTTACTTAATTCTGTCTTTAGTTTCAGGATCTGCAACGTTAAGAGCTCTGTTTGAAGCTTCTCCTGTTTAGTTCTTTCTTGTTCCCCTTGTATCTTTAGTTGACGAATCTCTTTCATTGCCTCGTTTTCTTTAATTACAAACTTTTTGCTAACTCAATTTTTGCTATATGAGGGACACTTACTTCGGCTTTTTTTTTTTTTTTGTTTGAGTGCATTGCTGGTCGTCGTTTACTAGTCCAGGAAGATGTTGCCATACGGTTTCTCACATGGTTGGCAGAGACTGTCCTCCAACCATCGGACCCAGTTGAGGCATAGTTATCTGAAGCATTTGCAGGATTACTCATTTGAGCTGTATTTATGACAACCGAGTCTCTACTTGAATGACATTCCGCTGGCTTTATTGGTGGCAGTATACAGTGATCTAGGGTGGCTATTTTGAGGGTAGAACACACTGGGCCCCTTAGCATGAACACGTTCGTCTACATAGGTTTTTCGCGTATGGTTTTATATGTTATCCCACACCGCCTTCTAGTTGTCTGCTGTTCTGTAGTGATCACGATAGGTACAATTGAAACTATTCGCAATCATTCGCCACTGTTTCGCTTTATTTTGTTGTGTCACAGCATCAGTTCTTTCATGTTCAATGTTATTGAAATGTTCTGTAATTAATTATACCAAACTGTGTTTTTCATGGGATGAAAACGTTCGGTTTCGCTGTTTCCTTACGACCGCAATGCCTTCCCAACATGCCAAACTTTCTCAAAATGATTTCTCTATTTCAACTCAAAGCAAAATCTCTAATGTTTCCCAAAAGAAAATCGCGATTAAGACAGAATATCAAGATAATTTTAACGAGATATTCTTTACTGAGATTAAACGTGGTGAAACACGCTGAACATTATCGAGATTAAAATCGAAGTTAAATCTCTTATCTGGATATAATTATCTCGATATTCTGAAAAGTTAATCTTCGTTGGTGAAACCGGCCTATGTTTGTAGTTGTCAAGGAAAAATATTACGATCGCAGTTACTTTAAATTTCTTGAACTTTACTGTGTAATTAAATCGTAGTTCATTACTATCCGTTAGAGTGTGCAACTTTTATAATAAGTTATATTATTATTTATTGCTTTTTTATATGTAGTCTTTGAAAAAAAATATATATTCTAGAAATCAGTAGTTTTGTAAAACTATACGTTAAGTAATGATTTACAACATCATATAAGTGATATAAAAAAATATTTAACAGTAAATCTCACACAAAAACAAACAATTTTTTTTACTATATATTCTCCAAACAAATACTATATTTTTCAACATTGTGATACTTGACTCAATCTATTCTTTGCTAGTGGTAGGGTTGTACGTTTAAGTACTTGCCCTACTGCTGATCTTTTTGTAATAGAGGTGGTCTAAATTTATTTTCGATTCCGTTTATAATTGTTTTATTGGAATCGATTCAACGGATTCATCATTCAACGCAAAAGAGCAAAATCGTTGACGTATTTTTTTTTTCTTTTTTTTTTTTTTTGTAATTTGCATTATCATTGTATTTCGTAAACTTTGATGCTTACTAATATAGAAATACAAAATAAACAATACTCTGTTAGTTTTGTAAACAAATAGTGACATTATCGTAAATAGCAGCCCTAATACAATAATTTACACCCTACAGTTTGAAGAAATGAATGTGCACAAGTGCCCTTTCTTTTAGATATAATTACACTTGTCATTGTTTAACATCCCTGAATATGTTTAATTTTCACTGGAATATTATTTTCTTTGTGCTGTTATGTTTGCTATGATTTATGAGCTGGGTAATGTATATTCTGTTCCAAAGTGAATTATGTATTAACGCTGGCTGAAAAGGGTCTCCGGAATTGTTCCCGTGTGGAAAAGGTACTTTTCCTCTTCAGCTCAAATAGAAGCAGGAAATGTGCCCCTCTGGACAACTTCCCCTATGGTGAAGTTCCCCCGGAAATCTACCCGCGGTTTTTCTATCATCTATGGAAAATACCACAACTTTTAGGTGTTCAAAACATAGTACACCACTTGACTTGTCAGACACCGTTGTCGCCTGCAGCGATACTAACTTATAAATCATCTCGGTAGATGGCGTGCTAGATGCAAATAATACTTACAGGACTGGAGGTAATGCTAAGCATTTTCTGCCAATGGTATCCCATGAAATTTTATGATCCTTAAATACGTCGCCACAGGTTTTCTGCACGTATTCCCATTTGCTTTGAGTTATTTTTACGTAATCTTGCATCTAGTAATTTTTTATTTTTCACTTGTAGCATGTAAATTCCGACTTTACACATTCCAAATCGTGATAATAAAATGGAAAGGAAATTAATCGTTTTCCGTGATTAAAATTACTACCTGCAGATCTGACTTATTGTGGTATAAGAAAAATAAATAATTAAAATTACGTATTATAAGTACGATATAAAATATATATACTGATTGTTATGTGAAGTGAAGAGATTTGACCGGCTCTTAACAACAGGGTTAGCTCGTGACCTTTTTTTTTTTTGTATTGTCACGGGGCTATATAACAGTTACCATGTTAAAAGTTTTGGTTACCATGCTAAGACTGAAAAAAAAAAATATATATCGCATAGATAGGTAATAATGAAATGATGTGAAATTAACTCAAACCGCAACAATGCTGCTGCCGGTATAGCGTTAATTTCCACGGAAATCCGCTGTTTGAGTGTGTTCAGATCTGGCGGGCGTGTTTGAAAAACACGACTTTTGAGGAATCCCCACAGAACATAATCGCAAACCGACAGATCGGGCGAGTGGGCAAGCAATGGAATGTATCCAAAGCGCGAAATTATTCGTGCTGAGACATTGTTCGTAAAGTGTCCATTGACAGGCGAGCGGTGTGTGCTGTGGCTCCATCTTGATGGAAATAAACGTTTGCAAGGTCGATGTTAAGGTCACATAATGCGCGTGTGCAGGTGACCACCGCCCATGCTTACTGACAAGGGCATCACTCTCCGGACAGATCTAGCTGTATAACGCCATCCCTACCCTAGAGGCACGCGAGTTCTAGACGAGTCAAAATGGTATGTGAACGCTGGGACATCTTTTATAAACACTGCCATGTGAGTAATAAACAAAGTAAATACACTTCACCATACCCACAATCAAAAGTCCTAGACCATTATGAGATGTATTTTTTGACTATTATGTTTGATGAGACTGTCTCAAAAAGTGCTCACTTTACCGTGAACGGCCTATAGCTATTTTCATGTTCGTGTTTTTAGTCTTTAGGGATGCACAAAGAAAAACACTAGTATAACTCACCGTTTTTTTTTTTTTTTTTTAGTTTGCTTAACGTAATTCTAATAAACTTTCTTTTTTTTTTTTTTTTTCGTAAAAATTTAGAGTTTCGCCTGTCATAAATTCATTACATGTATGCAGTTTACCTAACACATACTGGAATAAAAGGAAACCTAAAGAACTGGTATTCTTAATTTCAAACCCCTACCCATTGCAAGATAAATAAACAAAAACTACAAATGCTATTACTGAATACAGGCATTGTAATGTTTATATTTCTATGTAATAATAGTGCTTATTGATATACTAAAATTATTTATAAAATAGAAGTACCACAAAGGTAACGTGACGTACAAACTAAAAATGATAATATCATAATGCCATGTTGACATGCATTTAATTACACAAATTCAGATTTAAACAAATAATAACTCATGCTCATGCAATGTCATTTAGAAGTTGGAAGTAATGTATATAATATATAATGCGTATGTGTGTCACATATATTTAGTGTGCACATGTGCATGTTAAAATAACAAATAGGCTGACAACAATTTTAAAAATCTAAAACCATAAAAAATACTAAAGTTAGTATACAGTGTGTCGTTAGTGAAGCTAACTCATACTAACATATTTAAACATATTTATAACTACATTGTTATAGTGGTTCGCTACAGCAAGTTCAGTATTTTTATTTTTATGAATATTAATCTGTCATATATGTTTTGGACTTCATCATATTTTATTTGTTTACGTTTTTCGGGGAATAATAATTTTCAGCCACTACCATTTAATTTTCACTAGAATTTTAATTACGTAATAATTATTTTGTAACCCACCTATCCATTTTATTTTATTAAATTATACGCTAAGTTTCAATAGTATTTTGAGATATTGTGTGTTCTAATATAAATACTTTAAATACTAAATTTATATAATGTTTTATAATGTTTTTGTTTTCCAATATTAATTTTTCAATTTTATAAGTGTAATTATTTCTTTCCCCTTATTATTTTGCTCTTTTATTACTTATTTTTACCGGAATTAGTTCTCCATGTTAGGATAGTTCGATAGATAGTTGCCGGAAGTCATTGATTTCTGGGAGGGACCTTTAAACAAGCGGCATACCTAAATTTCGCTGGGATTTTATCCTTAAAATCCCCAGTGCCCTCGTGAGTTTAGGATGTAGATTTGGCCCCAGAGGTAAAAGTACAGGGTTTAGAACCAGCCAGGAAAGAAGAGGGCTGAGTTTTAAAAGAGGGAGATATATTTCTGAGTGGTTCCAGTCTACCAAAGGAGGCCGAACAGCGAAGCGCTGGCGCCATAATGGAGGCGTGAGACCTGCAATACATACTGGTGACGCCGGCTCTTTACTAAAGCTTGAGGCTCACATCGTGGTCAACCGGTGTCATATTTTGATACAAAGAAGTGCAAAGTTCATTGATCATGAATTTTAAAGCAGTACTCTATCTAATGAATATTTGAATTAGGATGGTAAATCAGTGATCCGCGCTCGCAAGACAGAGTTACTGTTGGAGCATATTATTTGAGAACCCTGAGAAATTTTAAAACATTTAAATTTCAAATAAGAATTAAAGTGAGGAGATTTTAAATAAGAAAGTAGTTGAACTTGTTCCTAATTTTGAGAAGTGAAGATTCTTAACTTACTCTTCTTTGTTTCGTAGAGCTCTATAACATTTTCCATATTTAATTTACGTGAGGTGAACTATCTTTAAACAGAAATAACTTACTTGTCAACGTAATGTTTAGAGAACCAAGCAGGAATAATTTATTTTATTTATTTATTTGAATGAGTATTGTAAAGATTTTGGTATCTTGGAGGTATTAAACTCCTATTTGCATTAAAGCCGAGGTAGTTTCCTCAAAAATTAACCTCAAATATAAAGGTAATCAGCATGCTCAATTTGTTTCCACTAGATTTGCTTACAATCAAAGACGCGTATAATGACTGATTCTAATAAAATATGTTATTATAAATTATCTTTTTCTTTCATTTGTGTTTGGTGTGTAATGTTTATGTATGGAATTGTTAGTCTAAGCTCATCGACGTTCCTGGAATGCAAATTCTACAAGGGTAAGACAGAAGAGAGTTTGCAGTTCCAACGAGACGGCACTGATTAAAGTACATCTCACTCCTTCTCAATATTGCACACACATACCCAAATTAACATTAAAACTCTCCCACGATACTTACGATACGATGTTTAGTTATTTCCAACATATGCCATATGCCACAAGCGTTTCATATTTGTGTTCATAAGAGTTACTTTTTTTTTTTTCTGGTAAATTGAAATGTTATTCATATTTTATCCAAAAATTATGCTTAATTTATAAATAATTTGAATTTAATGCAGCGATAAAAAATATAAAATGATAAAAAATGTGTGGTGGTAGCTCCTAGTAACAAATAGTTCTTATACAAAATAAAGTTACACTGAGTGCGCATGAATTCGGTGCGTTGTCCTTTGGTGCAATTTTCTAGACTTAGTTAGGTTTAGTTAGCAGGAGGCGGAGGAATATCCTGTAAGTAGAACTTTAGCAGGGCTTCAGAAAAGTATGACGTAGCCGTGAATGGATTATATACATAACTGGATGCATTAGCCATGGCTAATCTTCACAAAGAAAGAAAGACTAAATGCCTGTGAAGCTGATATTGGCAGAAGCCTTACACATTAAAGGCAAATAAGAAGTAGGTGTAACAGTTTTAAAAAAATGCTAAAATAAAGTATTTCTGCTCGTCAGAGCATTCTTATAATGCGAATGTAAACCTGTGGGGAATACCCCGTAAATCACGAGCAGTGGCCAATAATATTAAACAAATGAGTTAAATTATTCCGCCAAACGACTTAAATCGATACTGTACTAATGTAAATTGTACATAGTCGAATTGAGAGATTTGGACAGCTCTTAAAATCGTGGTATTGAGAGCCAATGGAGGTGAACAGAAGTGAGAATGGTGCGGTACCGGAATGAAATGGCGGGGGAAACGGAAGATCTCCGAGAAAACCCACCGATCAGCGGTATCGTCCGGGAACAATCCCCACTTGTGAAGGTCCGGTAGTGGCCCGGCCGGGGATTGAACTCGGTTTGTTTTGGTGGGAGGCAAGCAGTCTGACCGTTTAGCTACGGCGGCCCCTCCTGCATTCGTCTTTGTACTCTTGCGGAAGGCAATAATATTTTTTGAGAAATGAAATCCGTTTTGGAATAATGATAAGGAAGTTGAAGGGCTATGCAAATATATAATAGATCTTGTATTATGTTGATGAATTTCGCTATTTGATCGGATTTTTTTAAAATTTAACGGTAACATGTAAAAGAATATCAAAAACTTGTCCTACAAGGGCTAGTATGTTTTCAGTCTTTAAAAGCTGTATGCAAGAATTTCTATTTATCTTGTTGCATAAAATCTTACTACTTTTTTTTGGAGGGGCAATATTTTTTTTACTGTCGGTTGAAATAGCCCCACAAAAGTGATTACAGAAGTTAATACAGCATGAAAATAACCTACCTATACTTGTTTGAAGGATACTTTGGTTATTAGTGTTGACAGATGTCTGAAAGAATAATATTATCTACTAAGTCTATTAGTTCTGTAATTTGTGTGTTATTTTTAATTTAAACGACTTTCAATATGTAACCCAAGAAATTTTGTTAAAGTAACACTACACAAATAATTTTCATTGCAGCTTATTAGCTGTAAGAAACTCCATGCAATTCGTATTTTCGTTGTTAAGAATCAGCATATTTGCTTAGAACCAATAAGTTCTATGTGTAATTATAAAAAACTTGGAAAAAGTAGAAAGTAAGTTTTCTACTATCACCTTTCTTAAATGCAAACTTGATGATTGTCGACTTCGTTCAGGGAAAATTTCCACAGTACAACATACTGTTACAAATGCAATGCACACACACCTGCCAAAACAAAGCCAGTTCTTTGCCCATTGTCATCGATGGAATCGCTAAATCCTGCATTCCTCGACAAAAAGGGCAGCTAGCAAGTGTAACTGGAACGGATCAGATGTACTTCGGTTGAATTTTAATTTCTTAAATACAGATATGATTGCACTTTTTTATTTGGTTGCCAAAATATACACAAAAATGCCATTCTTTGCTAAACGAAGCCAATATGTAGGTACGAAAGTTTTGGCTTTTTTAATTAAAAATGTTATTATAAGACATACAATCTCTCATATTATAAATAGCTACTTTTCCTCAATCCAAAAATTAACAAGATTAAAACATCTCATGTATATGTCGTGTTCTTTTCACTTTGTATAGGTGTCAAAGGTTACAAATCCCAAATACAAACACAGTAATGTTTTGTAAATGACCTGACACCGATTAGGAAGCAATGAGTATGGACTCAATTTGATCGACTCAATAGGTTTCTAGAAGTAATTCCTCTAGTTGCTCAAGCCAACACCGCATTGATATCGATATTATTTGGTTTTTCTTAATTTTGCACTTTGTATTTTTAAACTTTTCATGGGGCGTCTTAGCCCATGACAACGCAGATGGCATTCTGGGATCATCGATTGATTTTGCACGAACAATTTTATATCATAAGTATTCTAGTGTAAGGAACCTGCTATAGGCTATATAGGCCTATAGATTGGTTCACGAGTAACAATGCTGTAAAAAGAAACTGTGTGGATAAATGTTCATAATTTCTATTGCATTGGGAAATTTTATAGAATAACGTTGTAAGTAAAATTAATTAATCTATGTATTCATATTTTGAGAGTGGCTATTCAAGAAGACTGACTTTAAAACTTCCACTATTGAAGTGTTTTTTAATAGCTTTTAAAAAATACTTAATTATCACTGCAACTATAAAAACATTATTCCTTTTTCCAGTAGCACAACTATATTGAATGGTGTTGACGGTAAACTGAGCAGTTCAAAGCCTTAAGATCTACTTGTATTCACTTTGTGTATTCATCCACCATATGTGCACTTAACATTGTCATAGGCCTTGATCCCTTTATTTATGCGTCGGTCAAGTGCAATCGTAAAATTATTATAAAAGTAGACATTTCGTAAATTTGTTAATGCTTACACCTTTAAGCAAAAAAAAAAAAAAAAAAAAAAAAAACAGAAAACGAAAGAACTCATTTCAGCTTTCATTGATATATAAAAGTACTTCAATTCAACTTTTAACAAATGTAACAACTATACTTTCCTTCCATCGTTCCCAACTTTACTGAGCGCATGCTAGTTAATGTACTTAGAAGAAAAAAAAATACTTGTAGGGGCATTTTTCAAAGATTGATTTCAAAAGTGCTCAACTAGCCTCGAACAGCCTGCACCACTTGGACAGATACGTAATTGTGTTTATTTAACTAGACCCTCCACAACAATGAATTATTTGGCACAAAATTATTCACGCCATATAATCTTCTGCTGTAAATTATCAGCTTCATAATTAAGCCTCATTTATGTCGGCAATATTTATTCATAGTTACTTGCTAATGTTTGCAGTATGAAAAATATTAATTTGCCATAAAACTATCTTCTAAATGATAAGATGAACTAAGTTATGTTATATTCGGATAGGAAAACTATTTACCTACATAATTTGTTTGTAAAGCATTACTTTTATGTTGCCCATAGTACGGCTTTGCTATACTTCTATTCTCTACGGAGTGTATATATATATATATAAAATAGTTTACACTTACTAGAATTAAACCAGTAGTAGGGAAATGGTGCAGTACGATTGGTTCATAGTCAATATGACGCCATAGGGCTTGCATACTTGTATATTATAAGCAGTAGGGAGGTAAGCTGAGGGGTTTAGTTTGACAGCAGCTGACGTGAAAGGTGGATCATCTCGTCTAGCTTCTGCCTCTTCGCATCGATTTTTTCTCGAGTTTTTTGTTTTAAGGCCATTCAAGGTAATGAGGTCAAGGCCATGGGGTCAAGGTCAAGGTAGTCTGCATCTAATATGGTGTTAGTAGTCTGTGATGTATTATGCATGCTGACTTTTTTGGATTTTTCTCGAGTTCTTTATTTCAAGGTAAGGTCATGGGGTCAATGTCGAAGTTATGCATCTATTATGCCAGTAGTAGTCTGTAATCTATTACCCTTGCTAACTTTTATGGATTTTTTCTTGAGTTTCTGTTTTCAAGGTCATTCAAGGGATGGCTGGCTGGGTATGGGTGAGGGGGCGGAGGCCAGTCAACTAATTTGTTAAGCGAGGGGAGGTAGGAGAACCTCTGGTAAATACATTTTTAAAATAATTTTTAAATAATTTTTAACAATTTTTAATAACTATTTTTTGTATTTGTTAAATAAGTTTTATAATAAATTGATAGTAAATTTTTAATAATTTTAATAATGGATTTTTTAAGATTTTTTATTTATTTTCAAGGTTATAGGTCAAGGCCAAAAGTCATCTGCATATAAAATGGATGCAAGATGGCAACAACCAAGATAGCTGATGGTTAGGTATGACTCTCATCCTGGAATTGTATCGATTTGGCATAGGGTATGCCTATAAAACCAATACCGCCGTCACTGCTCTGTAGGTCCTAAGGAAGCACTCAAATTACTTAAATTGGGCATAAATTGGATTTCAAAGGCTTCTTTCTGCACATGAGGGGGCTTCTACCATTTTGGGGCCTTCTACCTTTTTTTGAGGGAAAAAATGGGAATTTTTTTAAGGAAAAAAAGGGAATATTTTTTGGGTATTTTAATCGATTTTGAGGGGGGAAAGGGTAACATTTTGAGGGAAAAAATGATGAATGGTGACGTAACAACATGACGGTGGCCAAATTCTGCCATCGTGTGCCCCACGCCCTTGGTCCCCAACTTCCCATTATTCTACTAGTTAAACCACTTTCTTCTTTTCTGTGCAGAATTTTTGTCATGCAACATAGCTATTATACGGAATATGCCAATAAGGCAATACACATACACAAATATGAGCTTAAAAAAAATTTAAATTGCTGATCTTACAAGACATAAACGAACATATCGTCAACTTGACAACGGCACTTGAATCTTGATCAGCTATCAAAGAGGTTTGATTCACTATATTTTCAATGAAATAAACAATTACAATATTCCGATGACTATGAGATGTGATTACATAGTTTGTTAACAGCTCGTGCTATGTAGTTATGTTTTAATAACAATAAACAAAATGCCGAAGCAATAGATGTAAGTATTTTACAATCACATGCTGAATACATAAATTGCATTAAATCAATAAAAGCATCTCTGCACAAAATTATTTCTGGAGCATTGCATTCACGAATGTTCGAAAAGGTTTTGAAAAGGAGTGGGGCATAATAAATCAAAGCTAAATACATTTTATTAGATTAATTTGTTGTGGTCAACAGGTTCTTGGAAACCAATCACGAGAAAAAAATAAGGGCAGTTCTATGCATAAGTTATTGCCAACTCTGTGAGTACATAGTTTGCATGCATTACTGAATTTACTCGTTTTGAAGCTGTAGTTTTACGTGTAATATGATGGATTAAATTAAAGAAATGGCTCACTCTTGTAAAATACTAGCTCAAAAAGTTGATACAGGTTTTTCCCACACTTAACACTTCAAGTCATACCTATGCATTTACTTATCGGCAGTAGTTGTACTGTTGCTACCCACATTATAATAATTTAGAGGTATACACTTCAGCGACTAACCTTGTGAAAGATTTATTAAAAAGGTGCAAAATAATTTTTATTACTGTAGCTTAAGTCGTAGCCTGTGCATAAAAATTTAAAATTACGGCACATTTCAAACTATATTCTTCAGGTACATCTTGAATGATAGGCTGTGTACTTGTAGGACATGGTATGAAGGGGTCTGAAGCCATGATGTACCATGCCACCACAAGGTGTATTCAATAATATGAGCTGGAAATGCTCCACCCAAAATTATATCAGCAGGGTTCTCTCTTGAGGATATATGTCTCCACTTAGCCACTGATGTGATGAAAATTTCTAACACCCTGTTAACCACAAATGTCTTCCATTTTATACAGGATGCTAACAGCCATGATAGAAATATTGTGGAGTCAAGCCATAGAACAGCTTGACTTATAGTGAGGTTGATTACATTTCTGGCCTTCTTGAACAATCTGGCAGCATGAGTGCGCCACACAGTTCCAGACATGGTAAGGAAATCCCCCTTTAATGGTGCAACCTTTGATTTGGAACATAGAAGTTTGACTACTGTTTCTCCCTTTTTGTTTGTTTACCTCACATAGATACATGCTCCTTAAGCCCTTTCAGAAGCTTCTGAGAAGCCATGAAGTTGGATGTCAGCAGGTTCCTCTGGTGCTAGAATAAATCTGTGTATTCTGATATTGTCTACAGTGGGAATCTGTTCAGATAAATCTTGCCAGATTTTAGCCACGACTGTTGAAGAAAAATCTTACAATGGATAATTACAGGACTGACCAAACCAATAATACAAATATTGATGCAATAATGATTACCCCCATCCTCTTGGTAAAGTGAAAGACCTTTGATGGTGCCCTACTTTATGGTACAATTACAATCTGGAATTGATCGACTGTGGGATGCCATATCAACCCAAGTGTCCTGATGTTATCATTCTTGTCCAGATGCAATGAAATGCCCTTTTCGCTAAATTCCTCTGGAATGTTCTGAAACAATGCTGGATTATTTGTGCACAATTTGCGCAGAGGAAATCCACCACTATTTAAGAGCTTCAATAATTCCTATTGTATTAACAGAGATTCTTAAACGGATTGTGCACCAGACATGCAGTCATCTAGATAAAAGTCACACAATACTATTTCCGATGCCCTAGGATATGATTTTCTTTCGTCGATGGCGAGCTGCTTCAGACACCTGGTTTTTAGGAGGTGCACTGGCAGTACCATATGCCAAAGTAGCAAACTTGTATTCCTTGAGTGGGGATGAAGGGATGAAAGGATCTTCTGAAAATTACAATCTCAAGAATTGAGTCTGATTTGTCGATACATCTTTGGAATGTCTGCTGCGAAACATACTTGATGTGTGCGGAATCTCCCGACAATAGAACATAAATCCTGTTAGATTGTTGACACTACCATAAGTGTGTCATTCAAGGAAGTTCCAATGCTTGATTTAGCAGATACATCAAATACTACTCTCATCTTTGTAGTTGTGCTTGACTCTTTGAACACTGGATGATGTAGCATAAAAAAGGTGACATTTATAGACTGATCTGGACTATTTGAGAGCTGCATGTGTCCCAGTGTGTCGTATTCATCCATGAAGACAGAATGTGCCATCTTCATGTCTGGTTGCATGTTTAGTCTTCTTTCCAACTGATGGAACTTTGCGACTGCCATTGATAGGAGTCTCCAAGTTGTGTGGTGTCAAGACGAAAAAGTAACCGAACGGTGAACATCCCGATTCTTATCTTGTAAATATGTCTGTGAAATGTCTTTCGCATTCCATTTCTTCGAGAGTTTTAGGAGTCTCGTGTAATTCATCTATTTCACAAATTTCTTTGTGATGATCCAGACTTGTCGATTTTCACATAGAATGCATCTCTTGATTGTTGTACTACAACATGGGAAGTTTCAGGCTCTTGGAATCTTCCCGATACTATCCATCGAAATTCTGTCTCTTGCAATATGGGGTGGTCCCCTGATCGTATCATTTTTCCAGGGTGGGTAATGTTTAAGGAGACATCTGCTCCAAGCAAAATACTGACGAACTCCAACACTCTCTGCAGCTCAACCTGTCGGTAGGACTACCTGTACCTGGTCTTGATCTCGTTTCATCCCATTCTTAGAGAATACATGTCCAAAATACTTGACTTTATCCTGTTTAAACCTAATTTGGTTTCCATTGAACTTTACACTCAGTTTCCTAGCTCTCTGTAACACTGGAAGCAAGAATTTATAATGTTCACATTCACTTTCAGTTGCGATCAATAGGTCTCTACTACAGTTAAATTACTGACCCATCCGCATGGTTGGTTCACTTTAGCAATAACACCTAGCTTAACAAGCTCATGCATCTTACCTTCGAGTCTGTCCCTCAATGCAAGAGGCGCTCTTTTTGGAGGTTTAGCAACTGACTGCACTTGTTGGTAATACACCCTATTCCCCGGAACAGAGCTGAAAACTCTGCTCTAAACCTTTCTTCTGCTAGATCACCCAGGTCGTATTGCATCTATACATTGTTATTTTGCCTATGTAATGTGGTTCTGTGCAAAACGCCAACACGGAATTCCACAAACAGCGACAGTATATCATGATTGAATATTATTGGGTTATTTTAAAATATGATACGAATCCCTTATTACATAATATCATTACACCTAGCTAAAATGATATGTGTTATTTTTTAATGGTTTACTTTATATTATCGTTTTGCTGTTATGCATTGTCGTTTTTCTTGTCTTTATACACAATTTGCTAAGAAATTTGTGTGTATGTTGCACAAACAACTGCAATAGTAAATTGTTGAAGTTGGTATGCGTAAACAATCATTTCTCTGTGGTGAGAAAAAAAAAAGAGTCTTAAAAAAAATTTGAAAGGGCAAGACGAATGAGTGTTTTATAGTATGATAAGTTACTAAGTATAAAAGAAAAAGCGCCAATATCTTTATCATAAAAATTGCAATAATGTATTGTGGTATGATATTAATATCTAATTGATAAATATAATTATAAGTGTTAAAGGCCTATTAGCTTGTATCTTATTAAATTTTTTCAAGTGTTTAATTAAACTTGTACTGCTGATTACGTATAAGAGAGGGCCTGTATGGCCCTATTCTTTCCAGCGTAAACAAAACATAAATAAATAAATAAACAACATTAAATACAAATTGTAGAAGCTAATTTTTATGTTGCATATTTTATATAAGCTAGTTGTTCCTAAAATTATTATTTTTTCCAAAAATTTACTTTACACCTGTCTAAAATGGAAATAGTTATGTCAAAATATGTATCACATATCACAGTAATGTTAGCGCCAGATAGACAATCGAATAGTTCTCATGAAACTTCTTAAAAGCTGCAAGGTTTCTGGAAGGTTTCCGCAAACCGTTTTATGCCACCACAGTACACTTTGCCGCGTTGCTCACGACGAGCAAGTTGTTGAGTATGCGCGGCAACAAACTCACTGTTGCGTTCCGCAACACGTCGCACACGTTCGTGGTAGTTTCTTGTCGAACACGGGCGTCTTTGAGTTGAAGGGCGGTGAGCTTCTAAAGGTTAAAACGATCGACGTACGCAAACCGTCTTCGCTATGCACCATGCTCTACAGACGCTTACCGTGGCTGTCGGAAACTGTCGAAGCCATTTTGGTGAACCCTCTCGACCTACCGACAACGTTTTACGCCAACCTATATGTTCATAAAGATGGTGTGAAATTCCATCAGGTAACGCGACATTACTACACCATGCGTTGCTTCGGTCAAGTAGTTAATGTCGACGAAACGCATGTCGCGACAGTCGCATACAACGGCCAAACGTTCCAGTTCCAAGTAGGTTTACAGCTTAAAAACAAACCGCGACTGGTCGTACAAAACAGCGAAATGTACAACGCAGAGTTGGCATACTACAAACTTCCGACCAACCCGAGCATAGACATAGAAAGCACGTACTACCGTCTTGTGTCGACAAACCTCGAACATCTTGCACGTCTCTATATGAGTCTATATACGCGCGACACAGCATACGCAGAGTCGATAGCGTCGCGCGCGCTAGTCAACAGTCCCAACTCGTACAACTTTGCAAACACGATGGTGCGAATAGGAACCGCGTCAGACATGAGTCCGACGTTTGCGGCACTGTTTGCGGAAAAGTATTTTGCGTCTGATGGTCTTGTAAAAACGCCATTGTACGAACTGTTTGAGAATTTGTATGTAGACTTGGACAAAGTGGCCGCGTACGTGCAAAATACCGCAGTCAACCTGCTCGCGCATTCTGTTGTGTTGACTCAGGTACCCGCACGAACGTACTTCTCAAAGACGAAACC
The DNA here is from genome assembly GCA_029891345.1 of Dryococelus australis. Classification (NCBI taxonomy): domain Eukaryota; kingdom Metazoa; phylum Arthropoda; class Insecta; order Phasmatodea; family Phasmatidae; genus Dryococelus; species Dryococelus australis. The sequence goes on from CM056994.1 coordinate 106,121,430, forward strand.
GCAGCCCGTAGCGATTCCTATCCATAGCAAGTTCAAGTGTCTCAATGCCCGCGACGTCGCGGACGTTGACGACGAAGATGTCGTTTGCGAAAGCACGAATCTGGGTACGTACTGCTTCACCATAAAGAAGCTCGTGCAAGAGTTCAATGACGGTAATGTCATCAATCCGTACACGTTGCAACCCTTTACAAAAGCGTTTGTGAAAAAGGTGATGTCGATGAACGATATCGATCGTCTGGTCGGTTATCAAGTGCCCCAACAAAAGGACGAAGAGCCAATGGAGGTCGACGACGAGTTTAACGACTTGCTGAGCACTGTTACCGACGGCGTATCGTCTTTACAAATAGGTGGCTGCGCTTCTTGCGACCGGTCACTGGGCGTCTACAAAGTATCGTCGGTAGACACAAAGACGGTTGAGCTGAAACAGTATTGTGGGACGAGCTGCTAGAAATAAATGCTAAACAACATTGTTATTTGCTTTACTGGCTACCCCTTTCATCATGCACGTATCAGGCATTGTGTTGATGTGTCTGCGAATGTGCAGCGCTCGCTGCACATTCGCAGCGACATTTGTGTTTGAGATAATGATAAGTCTGTTTCTAAAATCGGTCACCTTACACTACGACCCCAAAATTGTCGATGCGCGGCGCTGCATCATGGTTAGCAACCACGTTAACAATCTAGACGGGTTTGTGTCGTGGTTTTGTCTTAAGGCATTAAAGAAGAACAACCTCGTGTTTAACAGTAAAGAGTCGTTGGAGGTTCTGTGCAAGCTCCTGCACTATCTGATTAGGTCGACGCGATTCGTCATGTTGGATAGAAACCTGCCTTACGACTGTATCACACTTACCGCATCCACGCTTCAGCTCACGCACACAGACTGTTACACAAACGTTATCTTCCCAGAAGGTACTTTGCACACACATAGCCGGAGCAAGCGCGTCAACACGCGGCGGTTGGCGACGCGCAACATACCCCAACCCAAGCACGTTCTCATACCCAAGACACGAGGGTTCGAGATCCTCAGACGAAACCTCGCAGAGCTCGAAAATATTATCGACTGCACGCTCGTGTACACCAAGCCGAACGTTGCGTGGCTGCGCACGATTCTGGGACGTCGCACTGCAGTATCAGTGTACATGGACTACCAAGAGCTGCCACAGGTCTGCAAATGCCAGCAGTGGCTTATACAATTGTTCAGTGACAAGGATAAGAGGCTCGACAGTGGACAATTACCGCGTCGCGACAACCACTCGATCACAATCAAGACGTCAACACTGTTTGGTATTTAGGCGTACTACGTCTAAATACTACTTGAACAAATCTGGAGTGGGCGCGACTTTTGTCAACACCTCTGTAACGACACCCTTGTTCTCTATCTGCAGATACTCGCCCACCAGATCGTACCGTCACGCTCCCAGCTTTGCGAGCACCGTTTGCGATTGACCTGGCATATACGAGACGCCGCATAAAATGGCGATAATGTTACGCGCGTGCTCGTCGTCATTGCCCGTGGTCAGGACGCATCCGACCATATCGTATAGACCCAGCAGTATGATCTTTATAAACCTGTCGAGACAAAGTGTGTGGTCGACGAAATCCTTTTGCGTCTGCTCAATGTCAGGTTGCATTTTGGTGAACATGTCCTTGAGCGCCTCGTCGTACGAATGTTCGTTCAGTACTGTCATGTATGGCGTCACTTTAGTCTTGTACTTGAGCAGTTCTGTCACTTCGTGGCACAGCGACACGTCATCGTACAGGTTGCGAATAAACTCTAGATCGGTGCCGAACGCAGCATCCTCGGATAGAAATTTTACTATGTTCAGATGTGCAGACCGTTCTTGACGGGGTGCTTTCCCGAAAGCGGAGGCTTGAATCCGTCGATGATAGGTTTGGTTTCGTCGATGATGTTTACACCGTCCAGAAGCGACTTGTACACGAGAATCTGTCTGTCATTTGCGAACCGGTAATGCAACTTTGCGACAAATTGTTGGATGTACGAAAACCGTACGTAGTTGATGATACGTTCCGTCAGCAAGTCCATAATCTATCAGAGTTGCTAATACCTTCAACACTATACAAAATAGACGCAATTAGCAATCGCTAGACGGTGTATGATTACGATAAGGCAGCATCTGGCAGATAGATTGACTGACTTTATAACCATCTGTCCCGGTATTCCTTCGGCTATAGAAAATGCCATAGTCGCCCACCAGCAGCAGCACATTGTGAACCAGATCTTGGGCAAGCGCATTATGTCGAGCCTGCTCGACGCGCTCGCTGTTAAGATACGGGAATCGTTTTACGCATCTCTTATCCATCCCGGCGAGACGGTTGGCATCATCTGTGGGCAATGTATAGACGAGCAGACGACTCAGTCTTCGCTAAACATGTTCCATGTCGCGGGACTCGATACCGGAACGATGTCTCAGATTGACAGTCTGCAGACCATAATCAACGCTTCCAGGACCAAAAAGAACGAGATACGCAAGTACTTTCGCGTGTCGGTCTTTTTCCAGCACAAAGCATTGTGCGACATCATGAACGAAACGGTGCACCATTTCGAGAACATTATGTTAAAGCAGTGCATACGCGACATGGCGTACAAAGATGTCGACATTGAAATGATGGACGAGGTTTTCCGAGTGCTGCTGCATGTGCGCAACGACATGTTTGTCCGCATCACTCTCGACTTAGAAAAACTGTTTGAGTACAGGATATCACACAAGCATATACTTGCGTGCATACCTACCGATAAGGCATACTGCCTGCCGTACAGCATGTTACCGGAAGACGTAAACTCGTTAGACGTGTTTGCGCGATAGAGGTACAACGTTTCTAGCTTCGTGAAAACCGTACGAGATACGTTGCTCACGGGTATCCAGGGCATAGACACGCATGTGTTTCTCCAAAATGGCAACAACGAATGGTACGCGGACTGCTTGTGCCAGTCCATGGCGGTGTTCTTCCCATACCGACACTTGTTTGACGTCTACCGCAGCATGTGCGCTTCCATAAATGACATGTACACGCATTTTGGTATTCTGGCCGTTCATGAACTCATTATCGAAAACTGTCGGTACAACATACCCGACATCAACGGCTGCCACTTTGACATTCTGGCTATGCGCATGGCAAAAAGTGGCGTTCTCGAACCACTTACACTGCATTCTATGCGCAACACAGCATCGCCATTGGCAAAGGCCAGTTTCGAAGAGAGTTTCGAAATGTTCCTCAAAGCGTGCAAGTATATGGAGGAGGAGCGGTTCAAGAGTGTGTCGTTCGCAATTATATATGGCAAGAATCCCGCTGTGGGAACGTACATGTGCGACATTCTAATGGACCCCGCATTCTACACCAAAATGTAAAGCAGATTGTTCGTTATCGTAAATACCGAATCGTGGTAACCCACTTCGCACACTTTAACATCGAACTTGTTTAGTTCGGCAATCCTTTCGCTATCGTGTTTTCCAAAGACGAGAGCGACATGATGCGTCGCAAAGTACAAATCTACGACGTTCTCTACCTTAAAACTGCACTTGATGTCGTAAGCATTGCAAAACATTTTATACAACAGACGTGTATTACGTCTCTTGACATATTCATTGAGTTCGTCAATGACTCGGGCAAGGGCGTTACTTTCGGCTTCGGGGTTGACACCATCGTCGCCGTAGATGTACGAGTATATTGTGCCAATGGAGTCCTGATGACACCGTCATTTTAAACAACGATATCTTCAGTGCTCTTGATAATTTTGTGCATGCTGTATCCCGTTGAACGCTATGACAATGGCGTTAAATGCATTGACGATGATGATGAATGCTATGACGAGAGCGTTAAACACATTGACGATGGTGTTAAATGAATTGACGATGTCGATGAATGCTATGATGATGACTATGAACGCTATGATGATGACTATGAATGCTATGACGATGACGATGAACGCTATGACGAAGCGTTGGGACGTTTGAAAACTGATATCTCACAGTTATCTAACTACAAAGCAACATTTATTGATAAGAATGTGACCAATTACTTAATTGACTGCAAAGACGATGTTTTTGGACTAAAGGTTGATAAAGGTAGATTGTTTATTGGTGATAGCGAAGTAACATTCAACGATGACAACTTTACTGTAAAAGGCCGAACATACACTGGAACTGATGGTTTGATGAAATTACTAACTAGTAAAAAAGTACAATGAAAGATTTAGAAAAAGAATTCAATGTTTCGGCTACTTTAATATGTCGAATTTGGAGATGTGTATCTAAATTTTTAATTAGACTATGTTGTAGCACATTTCCGAAGTCAGAGCGATAATTGTGTTTTAATTATTGGATAACCATTAAAACTTTATAGAGATACGAGCACAAATAAAAATCAACTGATGTCTAATATGACGATCATTTACTCTTAAAAAAAACACAAATAGAATGCATTTGATTAACACCACAATCCACCATTCCATTATATGCAAAATTTATACCTCCACTATTAACACCATTTAAAACTTTTTCACTGAAAATCTGAAGATATCCGTCTGGTAAGGTTACTTTAAAATTTCCAGAAGTAATTTACCACTTTGTATCCATACCGTGTATCATTTATTTCAGCATGGTCTATGGGATAGGACTGTCCAATTGTAAGTTCGGAAAGTTTCTTAAATTGTTTGGTTCCGTTAAATACATTTAGCAACTTATCCATCTTTATTATATACAACATTTTATTTTCTACGCATTCAAATTTCTTGAGCCGCTCATTTTTTTGCAACTGCTCCCAAACACGACTTTTTATGCGTATTTTTGCGGTTGCTCCCAAACGCAACTTTTTGTAGTCACTTTTTGCAACTGCTCCCAAACACAACTGTTTGTAATCACTTTTTTTTTTTGCAGTTGTGCTCGAATCGGCAGTTGTTGTTTTCTGATGGCTAGAGCATTCAATTTACCGTTGATTTTCTGATAACTGAGGGCTGCTCCCAAACGCAACTATTTATAGTCAATTTTTGCAACTGCACTCTAACACAACTTTTGTAGTCACTTTTTTTGCGGCTGCGCTCGAATCGGCAGTTGATGTTTTAGATCAGGAAATTAAGAGGAGTTTTTTTTGATGGTTTTCTGATGGCTCGAGCATTTCATTTACCGTTGGTTTTCTGATAGCTGGGGGCTGCGCTCGAATCGGCATTTCTATACTACTTTCATGTGACCCGAATTTCGAATCATTTTAAATTAATTTTGTCGATAATATTTTGTTTACGTGGTTATACGCACCTTTTAAGCAATCTCTATCAGTCAGGTGTGGCGAGGGATCGTCAGTTCGAGACCTGAAATTATTAAAAAACAATTTTTCTATCGGACTTAGAAAAAAACTAGTATTTTCACTCCGTGATGGGAGAATGTTTCAGGAATATGCAATAAAAGCGATACGGAAGAATTAGAGTGAGTGAGTGAGAAGAGATTTGGGCGGCTATTAACATCGAGGTCTTGAGAGCCGATGTGATAGAAGAAGAGTCGGATTGAAATTAAGGGTTTGCAATTTTATTAATTTCAGGAGTTTCGGATAATTTTTAACGAACTTTCATATGTGATTGTCTTTCTGTTTGCGTGATGTGCGTGCCTAATATATGTAGGCCTATACATTCAAGTAATCCCTATAGGCGATGTATGGTGACCTTAGCTCGAGACACGAAACTATAAAAAAATACTTAATTATTTTCTTTCGGACTTAGAAAAAATTTGCTTGTCTTGCTTAGTGTTTTGGAGACTTTCAGGAATGTATAATGAAGGTGAAATGTAAGTTTCAGGCGTCTGATATAGGAATCAGAGTGAGATAAGATGTTCGCAATTCGAGTATTGACCCGAGTTTTGGAAATGTATCACACGTTGAGAAGTTAACATCGATTTGGAAGCATTCTCTCGCTAATCATAGAAGATTAAATGCGAATACGAAGACATGCCTTTGACTTCAACGAACATGGAGTTGCGACCTGCATGATCGCTGCCCCTGATTGCCGACTGCAAGGACTGATCTACTGGGAGCCAGTAAGTGTTGCCGCCAAGACCCCTTGCTGTATCGAAGGGAACTGATTCCACAGACGATTATGACGATGCAGTTAATGATGGAATGAGTGGCCTACGACGTTCAATAGAGTCGGTTTGTGCGAAGTATACAGTTTCACGACTTTCTCGTGAAATCGATGAAATTCAAAATAAACGGCCACCAGCTCTAAATATCGATGATCATACAACCCCTGCTACAAATAAAGGTAGATTTAATATAGAATACAAAAATTGGGCGAAGTTGATTATGAAGACAGCACTGATGAAATTGAAAATGAAGACATTTATGGTGCTGAATACGATGGAGATTTTCTCGATGCACTGGCACACTCCTCTACCACATTTTCTGCAACGAGCGAAGTGAATAAGGCAGAAGATGCTGAGAATACTGGCTATACATGTTTACCGAAGACCCCAATGAACTTGGTGATAGAATCAGACATGTGATCGCTTTGCAACAATATGGAGATTTCTCGCATACTAACGATATATCTTCAAACATTAGTGAACTGGAGGTCAGAGATTATGTCATACGATGTGATGAACCGTTTTCTTCTGATATTTGCAATTACAAAATAATGTTAACTTTTATTACGAAATAATTATTTCTGCGTGTCATATCGTATCTCACAACTTGATAGTAGTGCTATGAGCACCCAACTATTAAGATAAAGTTCTGCATACAGAAATTAATGGAGACTTTAAGTACAAAATATGCACGAATAGTGTACAAAACATAAAGTATGGCAACACGTACAAATTTGGAAACAGTTGGCAACCGAATGTAATGACTATTTTTGTGGGTGGGGACAAACTGATGGATTGATCGAGAGGTTGATTGGAAGATTGAGAGAAAGATTGTGAAGGATTGATGCCAAGATTGCGATAGATCGATGTTAAGATTGCGAGAGTGATGGAAATATTGCGAGATTTATGAAAAGATAGCAAAAGATTGATGGAAAGATTAGAAGAATGATGGAAAGTTTGCGAAAGATGATGAGATATTGATAGGAAGATTGACGAAAGATTGCGAAAGATGGGCTTACAGCAACCAGGGAAATTTCATTTCTCTGCAAATCCTCTATTGCCTTCACTGCTCGACAGAAGTTGGGATGGTACTATAGCCGGGATATGTCTGGGCACGCGAGTTCCCTCCTACTCCCTAGACTGCGGCTCAGGACGGACCGGTCTGTAGCGGAGCGGCAAGACAACGGCCCGGCATATACCCGCAGACATAAAAATATTCGGCAAAATCGGGCACGGAGGAGTTTGATTGGCGACAACAGATAGTAGTGCTCTTGTGACAGTGTGTGATGGATGATCTCGTTACCATCTGTGTGCGCATTTCGACAGAAGTCAATTGCTTTTCTTTTATTGAGTGCAAACGTTCAGTTAAAATATTCGCCATTATCGAATTATAATCACGTTAGATAAAAGCAACAACGTTGGAGGTTGAATATATTCTGTGGTTTGATGCTTCAGCAGATTACTTGTTTCGTTTCGATATTTGCATAATATGAAAACAAAGTTAATGTGTTACAAATGCTCTGTCCTTTAGAATATTGCATATTAATATTGAATAATTGTTTCAAATATTTTTATAAAATATATTTACAAATTCGTGTCGTTTCGAGATAGTAATAGGAGAAAAGTCAAGTTTTAAAAAGTAGATTCTATAGGCGACGAACCTGCTGCTTTCAGAACCGCGCACAGGTCACACACTTTACCATGTCGTGCGCGCCATCTGTGTGTTCTTTCTCGAACCTAACCTGCTATAACGTTCAAATGAATATGTTTTGTATGTATAATGACAAATTTACGAACAGAAAACAATAGTTTTATTTTTCCGCGAGCTCTGCATAATTTTTAAAGTAACATATATTTTGTGTACAGCGATTTTGATTACTAGTAATTGCTATTGGGCCAGTAATTGTCCGTCTATGTCCTAAACACACCATGTTTTTTTCCCGAAACCCATTTCCTTTTTTTTCATGTAGCATCCGACTGACGTATCAGCTGATGGCGAAAGGATACATAAACTAAAAGTAAACATTCGTTGAACTGTCAAAATCTTGCCATCTTATATGAGACAGACAGTATCATCAGGACGGACACTAAATACGGGAATGGCGACAAGTGTCAGACACTGTTATGTTTCACACTGGCGGTTCCTTAGCAAGCAGTCAAATGTCTGCTAGAGGGCAACTGGAAAATCTGCACTCCCTTTGGTGTAGTGAGTGAGTGAGGCCGCCAGCCTCCATTATGCGCAGCTCGGTGTGACCCACCTCGTCTCTCCCCCGCCGGGTGCCGCGCTAGCGCTTATTTAAAAATGAAGCCAATAATATAACATAACAATCTTGGAATCTTGGAACTGTTTTTCAAACAGTTTATGCAATAGCCTTGTGGAAAACCCTGTCAAGTGCCTTTTCACGTCTAAAAACACCACTACTGTACAATGGCGCCATTTAAAGGTATTTATAATATGTTCAGATAATCTGACGAGCTCAAACACAGTAGTGTGCCTTTTTCTCAAGCCAAATTATCATCAAGAAAAATATTCGCTTCACGAATATGACTTTCTAGGTGGTGCAATAAAAACTTGTTCGCGAATCTTAGAGAGCGAGCTGATCAGGCTGAAAAGGTGGCAAATTTGAGGTTCAGTCGGGTCTTATCCCGGCTTAGGGAAAACTTTGACAGTGACTGATGTCTAAGAAGTGAGCAAGTCTGCACGAGTAGGCCTACAATTAGCATTGATGCACTAGGCTATAGCGCTGTCAGGCAGCTGCTTGGACTATAGTCTGCAGGAAGACGATTCCCGGGTCTTTGTAGGGTTTCGTATGTTGTATGTTGTATAATTCGCTCGACCTCGTCAGCACGCGTGAATTCAAGCTCTGAAGCTGAAAGCAGCTGTAAACACACTTTAGTTCCCTATAGACGCAATTCACGCGAGCTGGGTCCAGGGATTGGCATTAGGTTGAAACACTACCTCTAAATGAGCGGCCACAGTCACAGCTTTTTGTTGAGGTGTCTTGGTCATATCTGCATTGCCTTGAAGAGGTGGGATTGAATCGCGTTTCTTTATAAATGTCGTAGTCATTTGTCAGAGACTGGTTTCATAAGCACGGAACTGCGGCAATATTTTATTCCAGAGGTCAGCCTGCTAGAATGATATTTCAGTATCAATTAGCTAAGTTTATTTATTCGAGCTGTAGTTCGCCTCTTTGTAAACCGAGAATAGCATCTGTGTAGCTTATTTTCGGGCTAAATTTGTCCCTTAATGTGTTCAGGCAGTTCATCTGCGCGGGTCTGCGGATTTTTAGTATACATAGTCGTAAATACCGCTTTGAATTAACTACGTGATGTGGCTAATAGTGAAGGCTAATTCCTGGGGAGGAAACGGGTGTTAATCTGAGTTGGCAGATTTATTTTCTCTTCCAGGAAATCCCCAAAGCCTGGCCAGTTCTCATTCTTATAGTCATTAATTTTGCGATGTGTCATGTTTTTCATGTCAACTTCATTAAACAACATATGGACCTGATAATGGTTTAAGGCCAATTCGTGAAACACTTCTTATTTAAAGGTCATGCAAAGGCCCTTTGCCTATTTATTGTATATCGGGCTGGAACTGAGCCTGCAAGGACCCAAAAGTGTGTTCGTTAGGTGCGATTATTTATTTTCCTAACCTACCTTAAAACGAAGAGTATTGAGTATTGACTATCCACGACAAACAGCCCCAAGCAGGGTGTTTAGCATTTAATTCACCCACTGCTAGCAAAACTGATGAAGAGTTAATTAATTCATCGAGATACCGCATGTCTGGCAGGCAGTAATCTTAATGAATAGAAACAACATGCTGGTTTCCTAGCTTAATGTACACACATACCCACGTTTTCTATTGCAGTTAGTTGTGACTGTTTTGCTGGAATACATTTAATTGATTTATGTATAGTCAATGTATTATTACCTGTAATTTTTCTGAAGCCAGCTCTCGCTGCTGAAGTTGAACTTTCAGGATATTCCTCCGCCTTATGCAAACAAAGTTTAAAAAATTGCACCGTGGAAACTATTTCTAATTATTGTTAAAATTTCTCTCTCGAAATCCAGTGGGCTAAACCAAGTTCGGTAAGGGATGGAGGTCTTGATTAAATAAAGGAGTTATTTATAGTTTCCCAATTTTATTTACAATAACTAAAAACAATATTCTCTCGACTCAACATCATACAGTAAAATTACATCACTGACTGATACAATTAATGACTTAAATTAATGCAACACATAATTACCTCAAAGAAATCAATGAAATTAAGTAATTAAAAATCAGTCCTAATAGACAGTGTATCGAAACCTATTCGATTATTTTATCATTTATGTCCCCATATTTAACACCCCCAGTATTTACAACAAAATCCGTATTATATGTCCATTCAGTCCCACCTCAGTTTAGTCCTTTTCCTGCCATTTATAAGTGTTCTAGAGGTCTCCGAGTGCCATTACGCACAGTAGGCTTCACTCATCGGGTTTCACGCCCTCTCGTCCATTCACACCACGAAAACATCGTCCGCCGTCGTCTCGAACTTAACTTCGCCCTCCGCACTCAGCTAAAAGGTTTCTGCCAAAACTCCTGGCTGTTGTACCGCTGCAGTATTTATAGGGTCGTAGGCCACCACTCAGAAATTTCGCTAAATACCGCGTTGCGCCAAGTCCTAATTCCCAGAATATTATTGCACCTTCTGTATGTTTGTCGACTTGTCAGCAGGGGGAGAAGGCGGACTGTGACGTCTCGCCGCTGTCAATCATTCCCGGCTTCAGCCATCAAGTAGGGGGGGAGCAGCAAGACCGCTAGCACGGCGTCTGGAAGGGGTGAGTCACCCCAAGCCGCGCATAATTGGGGCTGGCGGCCGGTGCCAGCTGCAGTCCGTAACATTATGTATTACCAACATGTACATATATTTTATCCCTGTTTTTAATCATACTAATTATAAAAATGTCTTATAATTTATAGACAAACTATAAGTAAAAGTTCACTGGTAGAAAATAAAATATACTTTTAACTTAGCTTTAGTATAAAACGCTAGTGATACGTTACATATCCTATGTGTTTAGGAAACAAACAAATACGTCATACAGTAGGAGGTTTTTCAAAGGTTTGATTCAAAAAGTACGAAAATACTGCGAATAGACTATGCTAGAATTAATACGCACATAGATTAATCTCTTTATCCATTCTCCAGCAGGAATTGCCTGGGATAGAGTAACGATATTGTGGGCGCGAACGCATCTAATTATTATCTACGATGGGGATATGTGTAGCAAAATGTTATCTACCAACACATGTTTTTTTTATTAAGAACTCTTCGGGCGTTCCAGTAAACATTAACTATACTACACCAAACGGAGGGCCCACGTTGGCGTTAGTGATTAGACTACTTGACTCTCACCAAGGTAAACCGAGTTCGATTCCGGCGGGATCGCACCCCGGATTTTCACGTGTGGAAATAGGGCCGGACGATGCCTCTAGTCGGCGGGTTTTCTGGGGATCTCCCTTTTCTCCCACCCTTGCATTCCGACGCTGCTCCATACTCACCTCACTTCATTCTCATCTGCTCTCAATACCCGATGTTAAGAGCCGCTCAAATCTCTTCCCTCACTCACTCACTACACCAAAGGGAGTGCAGATTTTCCAGTTGCCTTCTAGCAGACACTTGACTGCTTGCTAAGGAACCGTCAGTGTGAAACATAACAGTGTCTGACACTTGTCACCATTCCCGTATTTAGTGTCCGTCCTGATGATACTGTCTGTCTCATATAAGATGGCAAGATTTTGACAGTTCAACGAATGTTTACTTTTAGTTTATGTATCCTTTCGCCATCAGCTGATACGTCAGTCGGATGCTACATGAAAAACAAGGAAATGGGTTTCGAGGGAAAAAAACCATGGCGTGCCCAATAGCAATTACTAGTAATAAAAATCGCTGTACACGAAATACATGTTACTTTAAAAATTATGCAGAGCTCGTGGAAAAATAAAACTATTGGTGTCTGTTCGTAAATTTGTCATTATACATACAAAACATATTCATTTGGCATTATAGCTGGTTAGGTTCGAGAAAGTGAGAGGGGGGCGGAAATTTGCAGGTGGACATTGATAAGATATGGCTGGGTACCAGGAATAATAAAATAAAGATACATGTAAGAAAAACTAAGGTAGTGAGGTTCACAAGTAAGAAGTTGATAAGCAGGGACATGTACAGATGGGAGGGAAAGAGATAGAAGAAGCAGCAGAATTGAAGTATCTAGGGATTGCAAAGGGAAGAAGGGCTCTGGGTATGCTGGAAATGGTGCTGAAGGGAGTCAGCTTTGAAGTGAAGGAGAAGGCGTATGGCACAATGGTACGGCCAATGTTAGAATATGCTGCAGCAGTATGGGACCCGTATGTGGAGGTGGAGGTGCGAGAATTGAAAAAGGTGCAGAGAAGGGCAGCAAGATGGGTGAAGGGTAGGTGGAGAAGGCAGGGGCAAGATGGTGAGGAAGAGGGGAACTATAGGCCATCAGTGATGATGAAAGAAATTGGGTGGAGCTCATTGAAGGACAGGAGGAAAGTTGAACAGTTAGTCAGGATGTACAGTATGGTGAATGAAGAGGGAGAATGGGGAGGGCTATACTGCAAGCTAAGTAAGGGGGTGTTTAGAGGAAGAGGAAACAACAGTGAAAAGCTTCAGAGGGTGTGGAGGAGAACGGAGCGGAGTAGGCAGTCCATGCTTGTGAGGTCTGTGAGGGAGTGGAATGTGTTGAGGGAGGAATTGGTATCTCTGAGAGGGGTCGGTAAGTTCAGGAAAGGAGTGGAAAAGGAGTTGAATGGGTGAAGGAGAGGTGAGAGAGCCCGCCACTGGGCGATAGCCTAATTGCGAGTGTATGTATGTATCATATGGTTATGTATTTAACGGTAGGCTGTAATCATTACAGTAAATGACATGTTTATACATTTTATCAAAGAACACACAGATGGCGCGCACGACATGGTAAAGTGTGTGAGCTGCGCGCGGTATCAACAGATGGCAGCAGGTTCGCCGTCTCTAGATCCTACTTTTTAAAACTCGACTTTTCTCCTATTACTGTCTAGAAACAACGCGAATTTGAAATATATTTCGTCGAAATATTTGAAAAAATAATTCAATATTATCATGCAATATTTCTATAGGCTTCTGGAATCAATATCAAGCACATATGGAAAGCATAGATGGACAGTGGGATTAAGACATGAACAATCTAAGGTTTGAAGTCGCGTTCATTCGGCTCTGAATCATCTTATTGTGCATTTCATTTTGAACACCTACACATTACTATTTTATCATGAAGATTAGTTCGTAACATTTACAACCTCTGTTTTGTGACCACGTAAAATAAAATATATTCATTAATCTAGGAACTCTTTGTTATCGTGTATTTTAGACTTGTATGATGTGCGTCGCCAGTGCACTCAGAATAGCCAACTTAATATTAACTTTTGTTCGTTCGTGCATCAGCTGATACACGATTTTGTAAACGGCACTTTGTTTGTTTCGTATACGCCAAGTTGCCACTCACTGAGTGTCAAAATCTTGTCTTCTTATATGAGATAGACAGTAGCCGGGAGGCGTCCAAGTATGTCTGACCGATGCGAAGCGGGGTAAGCCCAGCAAGGGGGGACGACATGCTCGCAGGTCTGGCCGTGCTATCGGCTATTCCACAAACATCAGTTACGGCGGGCTCGGTTGTATGTAGGCAATGGAGGACGCAGGACCTTTGCAGAGTTACGGAAAAGTTATCCCCAGTGTTACAATATTGCACTTGCCCACGATATTCATGAACGGTCACATATCGTAAAAATGATACAACTGAAATACTACGTAGTTTGTAACACTCGATGCAGTATCGCGTGAATTTATTTATGCGTACATTTTAACAGAGTAAAACTAACCTGTAACTTTAGGCCAATGAATTTCATTGAAAATTATATAAACGTTTTATAGCTTTATGGGCTCAAACTCGCGATAATGGGTGTTTTTACTCACAGTGGACTGTAATACGGTATAAAGAAAGCCTACACACAGACCATATGAAATAAGAAATAAAATAATAAAAATTAAACAACCCCGCCGCTATGACATATTACACTATACAGCTACTTTGCAAATCTCACCCAATCAATATGCGTGTAAACATTATTGCCATGTTTAACAGTAGGTAGTTTATGTGAAATTGTTGTCTTCCTAGGTATTCAAATTATAAAACTCACGCAAATCATAGTAAATCATTGAGAGTTTATATAGGAAGGTTTTAATTACCATGTTGGTTTGTATATTATGTCTAGAATTCCGAATCATGTGCAAAAGTAATGCCACATGTAAAGATGTTTTTTTCCAAATAATGCTGGCCTCGGTAGCACGGTGTAATCGCTGCAGAAATATTTCTGTAGCCTATATGATAAAATAATTGATTTGTAATAATTTAACAGTCCGTAATAAACCGTCGTATATGATTTATACCAGTAAATGTTATTCCAAACGCAACGTTCATTAAGAGAAAATAAGCTCTCGATTATGAAACAATAAATGTGCATATATGTAGTCGTATTTGAAAAGCATTATAAACTAAAACATTAATAGGTTAAAATTATATGCCTGCCAAATTACTAGACAAATAGATTCGAAACTAACGCAATCGTTAAGTAAATTTGTTTGTTGGGTTTGCAGTTAAGTTCACACGTATTTGCCCAAGAAGGCGCAGGTTCGATTTGAAGTACTAGCTTATTTCTTTAAAATATAGTATAAAAGATCATTTTTATATTACATTTGTGGTACAAATAAATATATTTTCGATAGAATATTATATTTTTACATTCCCTATTTGCTAATGCAATAGAAATACAAGCTTAGTAGGTTAAAGTACTTATTAAACGAAAATGCAAGTATTCAGTTGGGTAATAGTACGAGACAAAATGCAAATACATTTACCGATATACAGCACACAATTTCTTAATTTCGTGAAAACTGTGTTCTCGCAGTTTACGTATTGGAAGTGACATTTCCCATGAAAGGATGGCCCATACGGACAAGCATAAATCACACCCATGCCCTACCCGATATTCGAAACCGGAACCACTCGCGCTCAACACTCACCGACTGCTCCACAGAGGGCAGCCAATAGGTCAACCAGAACGCTGTCAATGGTAACACGGACTTATTTAAAGTGAACAAAAGACTGCTTATTACAATGGAGATACTTTGTAAGTTACAATTTACATTTACGTAATATATTAAGTGATTATTCCACATTGTATGATTTGCTGCCATGTTGGTTGGGATTCGCGTGCCTATATTTGCTCTAAATTAAATGCAGTTATTGGGGGAAGAGTTTTGAACGTTGAGTTAAAACATATCTAGTTTAGCTTGAACTTCATACTTTACTTTTGTCGTGGGAATATAAATATAAATAATAATTTGTTTTTATCTTTTGTCAGTTCTATTTTGTGTTATTGTATAGCACTTATTATTCTAAATATTCCTGTCTCTTTAATATAACATTAATTTATTTAAAGATGTCTTCAATTTATTATTCTTCATTACAGATTTATTTGCAGCTACAAACCTAAATAGCGTATTACGATTGATTTCTACATGAGAGTAATACGTGACACGAGTCAAGAATACTGTACCATCAAATAGATCGTGCCAACAACTATGAATATGCTAGGAAATTACATACGGCATTGGCTAGATAGATGATAGCTCTGTACGACCTTATGTGTTATTCTTTGCATGATGTTTGTATTTTTGTTAGAGTAAGTTTATTTATTAGTTTATATATAGAGTAATTTATGTAAGTTTGTATTGTTGTTATGTTTGTATTTTTGTTGCTGTGCTGTAACATGTGTTTACGTTGGCCTGACACTATGCTGTCTCAAACCCCTAAATGTTGAAGTATTTTGTCAACAAATATTGTTTGAGTAATGAATTCTCGTCAAGATATTTCTTACGTCGCGCCGTAAATCGTCACACCTAATATTTATATCACATCCCCCCTTCCCGCCCTTTTTAAAGGCGAAAGCGTTGGTAACGCATTAATTTTGTTTTCATATTATGCAAATATCGAAACGAAACAAGTAATCTGCTGAAGCATCAAACCACAGAATATATTCAACCTCCAACGTTGTTGCTTTTATCTAACGTGATTATAATTCGATAATGGCGAATATTTTAACTGAACGTTTGCACTCAATAAAAGAAAAGCAATTGACTTCTGTCGAAATGCGCACACAGATGGTAACGAGATCATCCATCACACACTGTCACAAGAGCACTGCTATCTGTTGTCGCCAATCAAACTCCTCCGTGCCCGATTTTGCCGAATACTTTTATGTCCGCGCGTATACTGCCGGGCCGTTGTCTTGCCGCTCCGCTACAGACCGGTCCGTCCTGAGCCGCAGTCTAGGGAGTAGGAGGGAACTCGCGTGCCCAGACATATTCCGGCTATAGTACCATCCCACCTTCTGTCGAGAAGTGAAGGCAATAGAGGATTTGCAGAGAAATGGAATTTCCCTGGTTGCTGTAAGCCCATCTTTCGCAATCTTTCGTCAATCTTCCTATCAATATCTCATCATCTTTCGCAAACTCTCCATCATTCTTCTAATCTTTCCATCAATCTTTTGCTATCTTTTCATAAATCTCGCAATATTTCCATCACTCTCGCAATCTTAACATCGATCTATCGCAATCTTGGCATCAATCCTTCACAATCTTTCTCTCAATCTTCCAATCAACCTCTCGATCAATCCATCAGTTTGTCCCCACCCACAAAAATAGTCATTACATTCGGTTGCCAACTGTTTCCAAATTTGTACGTGTTGCCATACTTTATGTTTTGTACACTATTCGTGCATATTTTGTACTTAAAGTCTCCATTAATTTCTGTATGCAGAACTTTATCTTAATAGTTGGGTGCTCATAGCACTACTATCAAGTTGTGAGATACGATACGACACGCAGAAATAATTATTTCGTAATAAAAGTTAACATTATTTTGTAATTGCAAATATCAGAAGAAAACGGTTCATCACATCGTATGACATAATCTCTGGCCTCCAGTTCACTAATGTTTGAAGATATATCGTTAGTATGCGAGAAATCTCCATATTGTTGCAAAGCGATCACATGTCTGATTCTATCACCAAGTTCATTCGGGTCTTCGGTAAACATGTATAGCCAGTATTCTCAGCATCTTCTGCCTTATTCACTTCGCTCGTTGCAGAAAATGTGGTAGAGGAGTGTGCCAGTGCATCGAGAAAATCTCCATCGTCTTCAGCACCATAAATGTCTTCATTTTCAATTTCATCAGTGCTGTCTTCATAATCAACTTCGCCCAATTTTTGTATTCTATATTAAATCTACCTTTATTTGTAGCAGGGGTTGTATGATCATCGATATTTAGAGCTGGTGGCCGTTTATTTTGAATTTCATCGATTTCACGAGAAAGTCGTGAAACTGTATACTTCGCACAAACCGACTCTATTGAACGTCGTAGGCCACTCATTCCATCATTAACTGCATCGTCATAATCGTCTGTGGAATCAGTTCCCTTCGATACAGCAAGGGGTCTTGGCGGCAACACTTACTGGCTCCCAGTAGATGAATCCTTGCAGTTCTTGAAGAGGTTCTTCAATGTATCGCCTTGCATAAAATGCAGGGGACCAATATCGTAATAATTTCTGATGCGAAAAGGACTCTTCGTATAGGTGATTCTCTCATGTCACCGAGCATTTTGACCGAAGGTAAAAACTCGATTGCAGATTCGACGCAGTCGGCAATCAGGGCAGCGATGATGCAGGTCGCAGCTCCATGTTCGTTGATGTGAAAGGCAAGCCTTCGTAATCGCATTTAATCTTCTTTGATTAGCAAGAGAATGCTTCCAAATCGATGTTAACTTCTCAACGTCTGATACGCTTCCAAAACTCGGATCAATACTCGAATTGCGAACATCTTATCTCACTCTGATTCCTATATCAGACGCCTGAAACTTACATTTCTCCTTCATTATACATTCCTGAAAGTCTCCGAAACACTAAGAAAAATAAACAAATTTTTTCTAAGTCCGAAAGAAAATTAATAAATATTTTTTTATAGTTTCGTGTCTCGAGCTAAGGCACCTACACCATACATCGCCTATATAGATTGCTTGAATGTATAGGCCTACATATATTAGGCACGCACGAGCACGTAAACAGAAAGACAATCACATATGAAAGTTCGTTAAAATTATCCGAAACTCCTGAAATTAATAAGATTGCAAACCCTTTATTTCAATCCGACTCTTCTTCTAACACATCGGCTCTCAAGTCCTCGCTGTTAAAAGCCGCCCAAATCTCTTCTCACTCACTCACTCACTAATACTTCCGTATCGCTTTCATTGCATATTCCTGAAACATTCTTCCATCACTGAGTGAAAATACCAGCTTTTTTCCAAGTCCGATAGAAAAATTATTTTTTAATAGTTGCAAGTCGCGAACTGGCGATCTCCCGCCACACCTAACTGATGGATATTGCGTAAAAAGTGCGTATAAGCACGTAAACAGAATATAATGTACAGAATTAATTAAAAATTATGCGAAACTCGGGTGACATGAAAATTCACAAAAACTGATCAGCCCAAATGTTTTACTTTGTAGACAAACGTAACAATTATCTGCTCTATCATGTAATTTAAAATGTGGTTCAAAATATCGCATGTAACACACATATTATAATATTTTATATTGTATACTAAAATATTATATTAAATTAATATACATGACACTAAATGTTATTATGTGTTTGTTGAACAACACAAAATACTTAGCATCGCCATACCAACCTAACATTACGATCGTATTTCATTCTTGTGCTAGGTGCGGCACATGAACGAAATACTTGTTCTAAGGATGATAGCTGGCGAGCCCTAATCACAAAACAATTTTTTCTCAAAATCTTTTTCTGTTAATGCTGTTGAGACAATGTAACCAGTGGCTGAAAAGAACAAGAGACTTTACTTCCAGAAAACGTGCAGCTTTTAAGAAGTTTCATGAGAACTATTCGATTGTCTCTCTGGCGCTAACATTACTGTGATATGTGATACATATTTTGACATAACTATTTCCATTTTAGACAGTTGTAAAGTAAATTTTTGGAAAAAATAATAATTTTAGGAACAACTAGCTCATATAAAATATGCAACATAAAAATTAGCTTCTACAATTTGTATTTAATGTTGTTTATTTATTTATTTATGTTTTGTTTATGCTGGAAAGAATAGGGCCATACAGGCCCTCTCTTATACCTAATCAGCAGTACACGTTTAATTAAACACTTGAAAAAATTTAATAAGTTACAAGCTAATAGGCCTTTAACACTTATAATTATATTTATCAATTAGATATTAATATCATACCACAATAAATTATTGCAATTTTTATGATAAAGATATTGGCGCTTTTTCTTTTACACTTAGTAAATTATCATACTATAAAACACTCATTCGTCTTGCCCTTTCAAATTTTTTTACCGACTCTTTTTTTTTCTCACCACAGAGAAATGATTGTTTACGCATACCAACTTCAACAATTTACTATTGCAGTTGTTTGTGCAACATACACACAAATTTCTTAGCAAATTGTGTATAAAGACAAGAAAAACGACAATGCATAACAGCAAAACGATAATATAAAGTAAACCATTAAAAAATAACACATATCATTTTAGCTAGGTGTAATGATATTATGTAATAAGGGATTCATATCATATTTTAAAATAACCCAATAATATTCATTCATGATATACTGTCGCTGTTTGTGAAATTCCGTGTTGGCGTTTTACACAGAAACACATTACATAGGCAAAATAACAATGTATAGATGCAAAACGACCTGGGTGATCTAATAGAATAAAGGTTTAGAGCAGAGTTTTCAGCTTTGTTCCGGGAATAGGATGTATTACCAACAAGTGCAGTCAGTTGCTAAACCTCCAAAAAGAGTGCCACTTGCTTTGAGGAACAGACTCGAAGGTAAGATGCATGAGCTTGTTAAGCTGGGTGTTATTGCTAAAGTGAACCAACCATGCGGATGGGTCAGTAATTTAACTGTAGTAGAGAAGTCAAACAAGTAACGTAGACTGAGTTGTCAGTTGAACAATATGGCCATTTTCACTGTGTTAGATTTAAAATGTGGTTTTTCTCATGTGGAACTGGATGAGCCATACTGTCATTACTGTGCGTTCAGTACATCGTTTGGTTGTTACAAGTTTCTTAGACTCCCATTTGGCCTGGCAAGTGCACAGTAAATCTTTCAACGAGTAAATACACAGAACTTTGGTCACATTTCATGTCTAATTGTATACTTTGACGACCTATTGAATGCAACTGAAAGTGAATGTGAACATGAAAAAGTCTTGCTTCAAGTGTTACAGAGAGCTAGGAAACTGAATGTAAAGTTCAATGGAAACCAAATTAGGTTTAAACAGGATAAAGTCAAGTATTTTGGACATGTATTCTCTAAGAATAGGATGAAACTAGACCCAGACCAGGTACAGGTAGTCCTACCGACAGGTTGAGCTGCAGAGAGTGTTGGAGTTCGTCAGTATTTTGCTTGGAGCAGATGTCTCCTTAAACATTACCCACCCTGGAAAAATGATACGATCAGAGGACCACCCCATATTGCAAGAGACAGAATTTCGATGGATAGTATCGGGAAGATTCCAAGAGCCTGAAACTTCCCATGTTGTAGTACAACAATCAAGAGATGCATTCTATGTGAAAATCGACGACAGTCTGGATCATCTCAAAGAAATTTGTGAAATAGATGAATTACACGAGACTCCTAAAACTCTCGAAGAAATGGAATGCGAAAGACATTCCACATAAGTATTTACAAGAGAAGAATCGGGATGGTTCACCGTTCGGTTACTTTTTCGACATGACACCACACAACTTGAAGACTCCAATCAAATGGCAGTCGCAAAGTTCCATCAGTTGGAAAGAAGACTAAACATGCAACCAGACATGAAGATGGCACATTCTGTCTTCATGGATGAATACGACACACTGGGACACATGCAGCTCTCAAATAGTCCAGATCAGTCTATAAATGTCACCTTTTTTATGCTACATCATCCAGTGTTCAAAGAGTCAAGCACAACTACAAAGATGAGAGTAGTATTTGATGTATCTGCTAAATCAAGCATTGGAACTTCCTTGAATGACACACTTATGGTAGTGTCAACAATCTAACAGGATTTATGTTCTATTGTCGGGAGATTCCGCACACATCAAGTATGTTTCGCAGCAGACATTCCAAAGATGTATCGACAAATCAGACTCGATTCTTGAGATTGTGATTTTCAGAAGATCCTTTCATCCCTCCATCCCCACTCAAGGAATACAAGTTTGCTACTTTGACATATGGTACTGCCAGTGCACCTCCTAACAACCAGGTGTCTGAAGCAGCTCGCCATCGACGAAAGAAAATCATATCCTAGGGCATCGGAAATTGTATTGAGTGACTTTTATCTAGATGACTGCATGTCTGGTGCACAATCCGTTTAAGAATCTCTGTTAATACAATATGAATTATTGAAGCTCTTAAATAGTGGTGGATTTCCTCTGCGCAAATTGTGCACAAATAATCCAGCATTGTTTCAGAACATTCCAGAGGAATTTAGCGAAAAGGGCATTTCATTGCATCTGGACAAGAATGATAACATCAGGACACTTGGGTTGATATGGCATCCCACAGTCGATCGATTCCAGATTGTAATTGTGCCATAAAGTAGGGCACCATCAAAGGTCTTTCATTTACAAAGAGGATGGGGGTAATCATTATTGCATCAATATTTGTATTATTGGTTTGATCAGTCCTGTAATTATCCATTGTAAGATTTTTCTTCAACAGTCGTGGCTAAAATCTGGCAAGATTTATCTGAACAGATTCCCATTGTAGACAATATCATAATACACAGATTTATTCTAGCACCAGAGGAACCTGCTGACATCCAACTTCATGGCTTCTCAGAAGCTTCTGAAAGGGCTTAAGGAGCATGTATCTATGTGAGGCAAACAAACAAAAAGTGAGAAACAGTAGTCAAACTTCTATGTTCCAAATCAAAGGCTGGACCATTAAAGGGGATTTCCTTAATATGTCTGGGATTGTGTTGCTCACTATTGCTGCAACATTGTTCAAGAAGGCCAGAATGTAATCAATCTCACTATAAGTCAAGCTGTTCTATGGATTGCCTCCACAATAGTTCTGGCATGGCTGTCAGCATCCTGTACAAAATGGAAGAAATATGTGATTAACAGGATGTTTGAAATTCAAGACAGTACATCAGTGGCTAAGTGAGAACCCTGCTGATATAATTTCGTGAGGAGCATTTCCAACTCAGCTTATTGAATACACCTTGTGGTGACATGGTCCATCATGGCTTTCAGACACCTTCATACCATGTCCTACAAGAACACAGCCTATCGTTCAAGATGTACCTGAAGAATATAAACTTAAAATTAGCCTCAGTGTGACCACACCAGATCATATCATAACGAGATATTTTAAGCTGACCAGGCTCCAAAGGGTGATAGAATATTGCTTCAGATTCTCACACAACTGTAAGTCAATGCGGAAAACTGGTCCACTTGAACTAGAAGAACTAGAGAACTAGAGAAAAAATTACATACATGTATCAGAATAGCTCAGTCGCAAGAACATCCAAGTGAAATTCATGTCCTGAGCAATTGCCAGCAAATATCCAGCAAGAGCAAACTCAAGTGCCGAAACCCATTTATGTGTAAGGCCCAACCGCTGTGTATTGGGGGCCGGCTGCAGAATTCGAAACCTCCTTTTGAACGGAAACATAAAATAATCCTGCCTCCGAGACATTACCTAACACAGTTGGTCATCAAAAGAGAACATCTGCAGTTGCTTCATGCTAGTTCTCAAATGTTACTTTCATCATTAAGACAAGCCTTTTGGATTGTAAATGGAAGAGTTTCCATTCGAAGTATCCTTCATCACAATATTGTTTGTAAAACACTGAAGGCAGCAACCTCGCAACAGCTCATGGGTCAGTTGCCTCACAGCCGAGTCGATTCAACAAGAGCCTTCGTTAACTGTGGAGTGGATTACACTGGACCCATCTACATAAAATCGGGAACACATAAGAGCAAGATTTAGATAAAATGCTATATTGCGATCTTCATTTGTATGTCTACAAAGGGAATCCACTTAGAAGTTGTGAGTGATATGACGACTCAGGCATTTATGGCAGCTCGGAAGAGGTTTGGGTCACGATGAGGTCAATTCGACAATATCTACAGTGACAATGGAAGCAATTTTTGTTGGAGTTCAGAAAGAACTGCAAGAGTTGTACATTCTTTTTAAGAATGAAAATCATCAGACCTGTCTTCTTGGCTACACCACACAGGAAGGAATGAAGTGGCACTTCATTCCTCCTGGAGCACCACAATTTGGTGGTCTATGGGAGGCTGGCATGATGTCTTTAAAATTCCACTTACGCAGAGTTAGGGGGACCACGATTTTGACATATGAAGAGCTCGTCACATTGGTGACCCAAATTGAAGTTTGCCTAAATTCCAGACCCCTTGGCACACTCTCTAATGATCCTAGTAACCCCACAGCACTCACACCTGGACATTTCCTAATTGGTGCTGCTGTCACAAATATTCTTGAACAAGATTTAGGTGATGTTAAACTTGGCTTGCTCTCTAGATGGCAACTACTTAAAAAAAAAAACTTCAAGAGTTTTGGCACAGATGGTTCAAGGAGTACTTGAACCATCTTCAGCAGAGGGCCAAATGGACATCACATTCTACCAACACAAAGGCTGGCGAATTAGTGGTGCTAAAGGATGACAATGTACCACCATTATGCTGGTGAATGGGAGTCATCGAAGAGGTCCATTAAGGAATTGATTGTCTGGTACGAGTAGCTACTGTCCGGACCTCTGCTGGAACCTACAAGAGACTAGTTACAAAGCTATGTCCACTGCCAGTGAATTAATGGGAGTGCCAGAACAGTTCTATTGTGGACTAAATTAAGCACAATAATGATGATATTACATTGGCTTATGCATAATGATATTGATCTTGCTTAAATGTACCATTCGAGTTATTGTGTATGTATTTCTTGTATCATTGTGTTCAGTATTATCATTGGTAGTCATAAGTTGTAATGCATAGCATTTAGCATTTAAGATATCTGAATGGGTAGTAGAAAAAGTGGCTCAACCCATTTTTGGGGGCCGGTATGTTGAGACACAATACTTATTTGTATTTTTTTGTGGTCTGTGAGGCCGATACCTCAAGGACGAGTTATTTTTTTACAGCAAGGGCTCGCTCGAGCTTAGTTGAGACGAGAGTCTGGAGGAAGACACACCTGTTGTATAGCCGCACGTGGCTACTCGCTAGTAAAATGCTGAAAACATGTGCAAATCAGTGATTTAATCACACATATAAGTCAGAATTCAGTTCATGTAATTATCCCATGCAGTAGTTAGAAACAGTCAGTTACCTACGGAAGTTTTTACCAAATTTAGCCAGCATCGTTACTCCTCTGAGGGACCTCTTGAAAGACAACAGTGAGTTTAACCATTACATATATGGTAGGAGTGTCACAACGTACACTGATCACAAACCAGTGGTCCCAATATTCAACAGGAATATTGCATATGTTTACTCAGTCAGACTACAGCGAACGAAGACTAGACTGTTAAGTATACACTTTACATGTGGAGTATCTGCCTGGAAAACTCACGCATGTAGCAGACCTGCCGTCAAGATTGAATATGTCAGAGTGGGATCGCAGTGATGAAGAGTTGGCCAATGATATGGTTCGTCTAGTGAGCATGTGTGACACAGTTCAGGTGTCATAAACGAGTAAGAATGAGTTCAGGCAGGAAATAGCTAAGGATGCATTACTGAAACACAGGATAGTCTGAGCACAAAAAACAGGTAAGCCAGGAGGCTCATGTGTACATTGTGGGCAACGACACAGTTTGCATGTTGACAAGTGTTTACTGTTTTTGAATGACCGCATTATTCTACCACTAAAAATTAGGCAGCAAATGCTTGCCTTACTTCATGAGGGCCACTTAGGCATTGAGAGGACCAAGGCATGTGCCAGGCAAGTTCTATGTTGGCCCAATGTGTCAGTGGGCATTGAGTCGTTGGTAAATAGGTGTGTTCAATGTCAGAAGTTAAGAAGCAGGAATGTGGCAGGGCCCCTTATTCTTCGTGCCATATCTGAATTGCAGTTCGAGAAGATTGTTGTTGATTTGTTTGTTTGCGGAGGCAGCAGCTATACGGTAGTGGTCGACTACTATTCCAAGTATATTGAATTGGTGCCAGTGGAAAATAAGCAGGTTAGTGCGGTCATAGGAGGTCTGAAATCTGTGTTCGCCACTCAAGGCATTACAAAACTTATTGTGTCTTTTAATATGCCATTCAACTCATACAAGTGCAAACAGTTTCCAAGGCAGTGGGATTTTGAGATTGTGAAAACAAGTCCCCGTAACCCAAAGTCGAATGAACAGGGAGAACGAGCAGTTCAGATTGCAAAGAACATAGTTAAGAAATGCCCAGATCCAGGTGGTGATCTGCCAATCATGCTACTGCAATACAGGAACACTCCTCTGGCTGGACTAGGCTTGTCACCTGCACAGCTCTTCAAGGGATTTCCAGCTGAAGATGGGGCAGGAGGAGTGTCAGAAGAGTTACTAGAAACAAGCACACAGGAAACCAGCCTGGAGAACAAGGAAGCTCCGTCCAAATGGAAGTAACATGGGAAGCTGCCTGTACGCAAAAGGTGCGGACAGGAAACTACATTGTCAGCAAAATACAGACACTAGTGCGTATAGTGTAGGCACAACTGATCTAGTTTGTTTTTTTTATGTCCTTGTAAGAGGGAGACTTGCTATACTGATGTTTGTTTCTTCAATTGTGCGTGTAGCTGCAAGGTTATGTATTATGTCATTCTTGCCTATAAAAGGGGAAGGTGTTGTGATTGTAAGTTAGCAGACGTGTATAGTGTGTGTGTGTCTGTGTATAATTGCGGACCTGAGTGGTCTTGTAAACAGGATAGTTTGGTAGATAGACAATCAGTTATCAACGTAATGTTGTGAGTCTATTGAAATCCATAATATATAATAAATTATTACAAAAACATTACAGCTAACTATATTTGTTTTTCGCTAGGGCTGTGATGTGCACATTCATAAGCCCATGAGCTTCGTATGCGGGGAAGAAAGATTGTATCAAGAACAGAATAGGGGCCACTACAACAGCGGATATGAAAGTTACAGCTAAGTTGAGCTATTTCTACAGCGTGCAGTTCGTTTGAGTTTACAATTTTTTTTTTATTCTGCACCATGGAAAAAATTTTATACCATTTGTACAAAGTTTAACACGAACTTCCTGAATGATATCAAGAGATCTTGAGGTTTGAGACTGAGTGAAATTTTATTTTTTAAATTTATTTGCAATCAAATTATTTTAACGAGAATGCTAACTTTATTTGCTCTGCTCTGACGTAACATTCTCGTAGCTAGTATCGGCATCATTCACCGGTATTATTTATTGAATTGTAAAACAAACACATTAACATTGGTATCATTGGCACTATAATTTCATTTTCGAAGGTCATATCTATGTGTTAAAGATTGTCTGATCATTCTATTACTCTACAACTTTTTTTTATCAATTTGTAAAATATTTGAGAAACTCTGAGATACCACTGTTTTCATTTCTAGTAGCCTATCAGAAGCTACATATTATGTTTTGTATTCAGTCTGTTAACTTATAGATCGCTGAGCAGAGGTTTAGTAAGTATCTGCCAGGTTGTACCAACTGAGAAGCTGAAATTATTAAGTTCTTATTGGTGGTAGCATGCATTCTGGGTCTTATTTCCGCTCGTCAGTCTACAGTGTAAGCCGTGTAGGGAATAATATCTCACGAGATATGCACGAGACGTTACGCTCATCATACATTAAGGCCAAGGGTTCGAGTTCTTCACACTGAGCAATACAGGGGCAGTGGAAGTAATTACTCAAACGAGCACCACGTAGCGTGTTGGATTCTAGAAGAATGTTTCGGTAGAGCCCGCTAGGAGCAGCACTGACTGTCTGTATCGTCCAGGATCTAGGTTTAGCCCGTGGTGGGAAGACATGACAAATGTACCAAAACGCAGGACGGGGTGGAAGAAGAGAATAGGGTGACGAAACAAAAGGGGGAAGGGGGAAGACTCACTACCTGCTTGCTTGTTGGGTGTATAATGGTTTTATCTCTGACACACACTGCTCATCAGCCAGAAAGAAACCTGTTTCTGCATACTCTTACGTCTGCATTTTGAATAGATCCATTTTCACGTAAAATATGCGCATAAAATTTTCTTAATTGTTTCTGCAGTTTTGAATTCAGTAATTCAGATCAATTTATTTTTTATTATTTTAAGCCTTATTTATTTTTGGAATTAATAACTGGTCAGTGAAACACATACTCTATTCACACAGACAAATTGTTTTTTTTTTTGCTTTAAATTACATCCAGGAATACGTACACGAAGAATTATACTATATATATATATATATATATAATATATATATATATATATAATATATATATATATATATATATATATATATATATATATTATATATAGTATAATTGTACGCATAGACTGTTTTTAATACAGTTAAAAATGCAATTAAATCTTGTAATCTTACTCAATTCAACTATGTATTGAAAACTATTTAGTTTAAAATTAAATATGAACGCTAGTGCAAAGTACATTCAGATACTATGCGGTACTTTCGAGAGATTTTATATGTTACAGTTAGGGTGTAATCAGGAGATAGCGAAGACGTTAGACACGCCAAAGCATTTCGTGAACAACCTATTAGAGCTCGCTATTTATTTCTGCGACAAGAATTTACCAAAATATGTAAATTTCGTTAATCAAGAAAACAATTTATAATGTTTGCAGATAACCATTTCTTAGATTCCGATAAATGAACAGCGAGCCGGGTAGCAATATTTTGATTTAATTTATGAACTTTTTTTAGATATATTCTGAAGTATCAAGTCTGGCAAGTAAAGTTCTGTCTTAAAAAAGGCTTTAAATTCTTACGCCACGTAGGTTTATCATACGTTAATATAAACATTGTCTTCCTATCCTGGTATAAGTGAGTGAAGTCCCCACGGCAAGATTATAAGCTGTTCACAGTAGGCCTGATTACTTTTTCCTTTGAGCCATTTTATCCTTAAAACACATTTTAAAATAAATATTGCCATGTAAGTAATAATAAACACAGTGTGCATATTCCACAGCACTCGGAAGTTAACTACTACGGCTAACGTAAAGCATACTTATTGACTTTCAAAAGAGCTCACTTTACCGTGAATGGCCTTTATTAATGCTTAGCTTTGGTATTTATAAAATTGGAAAAATGTAAGCGAAAGCGCAAGGTATTCATGGTAACCAGCAATTTATGTCGATTTTAAGCCAAGCGTAACCTTTCAGTAAGTTTTTTTCTCGTCTTTATCATTACCTTTGCTTTGCATGGCAATGGTGAATATCATACTTGCACATATATCCATACTTTCTATCTGACAGTTACAATAACTTATTTGTACTTCGTGGAAGCAAATGAAAGCACCCACAGTTGAAATAACATCTATGTGATTTGAGAAGTATCAAAATGGTGTGTTTGCAATGTCAATAACCGTCTTCAATAGAAAGCCCAATCGGCGAATTAGCCTCGTTTCCAAATAAAAGAAAGGCTTTTGAGATCTCCTCCCTGGCTGTGTGTGTCAATATGTGTTCTAACATTTTTTGAGCAGCTGCAAAAAATTTCACGGAATTTGTACACACACAACTGCTAGTAAGGACACCTAAATTTTATTATTTTTACTAACCGACCTTCAGACATATGAGAGAGTGGATGTTTTATCTACCTGAATTGTAAATAAATTCACTGGTAATCCAAAGTTCCAGTTAAGATCCTTTATATTAATTTGCGACAAGTAGTTAACTCTGTCTGGTTTATTAAAAACAAGTTTCTGTGAAAATCTCAACGTTTTATCACTATGGTAATTCCTAAATGTGACATACCTGTGTCACGACCTATTCAAGTACAAAAAAGTGGGCTATAAATTTTTCTTAGAAGTTTTTTTTTTTTTTTTTTTTTTTTTTTTTTTTTTTTTTTTTTTTTTTTTTTTTTTTTTTTTTGCTGATCGCGAGTATTTTTTGGACGTGTTTGATAAGTGAACATGTATTTACTTGAAATACAAGTTATCAAATTTTACCTTACAAATAATAGGCTGCCACCCCATGTCACCAGTATGTATACTACAATACACCATTTTAACAAATACAACTCCAGTGAGTAAATATCTCCAAAGAAATTTTGTTTATTGAAACTATGCGTAGACAAGGAAATACATAAAATGGTAATATTATATGTAAGCTATAACTTTATTACTGAAACACTTATACAATTTATATTTGCTAGCATATTGTCTTCACTTCGCCACAGTAAAATAAAGGGTACATAACTAAATTAAAGAACTTTCATATAATATGAAACGAATATGAAATTGAGTATTTAAAACAAAATAATCATACATCGATCATTTGTCAGTGCAGTACTCACTGCAAGCAGTTCTCATCAGCTTGTTACAATAAACAAAATCATTGCCTCAAATTATGTTTCAGAACATTTTACCTACAATCGCAGTATAAATATGAGGCGGTAAAGTTAATCGTTTAATTCTTAAATTTACACATGATTGACATTTGCACTTTCAAAAAAATACTTACATAAGTTTGCGATTCATGGAGTGCTATATATTTTTAGTAATTTCCTATTAGTGCGATCGCAAGGGAAGATTTATTAACAAATCGAACATGCATAAACATCCGAAAAAATTATATCTACATGAGATTACAATTGTGTTGCACCACGACGAATTTCAAACAGCTTGATATACATAACCATTTATACACAACAGTATTACACAACAATGCATATGTAACCATGCAGTGTTTTACGTTACCAATCACACGAATGAAAGAAAAAATAACGACATTCAAAATTTTTTCCAAATGGAATAAAAAAGGGATCAAGACACTTTTTACAGTCTATGCTTGGAGCTGCATAATGTTTTATGTTGCACGTTTAATTTTTTTTTACACAATCTGTTATTTTAAAATTTGTGTGGTACCGATGTATTACGAAAATACGTAAGTTTAGAAATATTGTAACAGTCCTGACTATAGCCAGGTTATAAACCATGTTTTTCGAACACAAATTCAGTTAATAGATTTTTTCCAATTTTTTTTTTTTTTACAGAGGAGAACTAAAACACCACAATTGACCCAAAGCAGGCTTTTACTTTACCAAACTATTCAATATAGTAATTAAATCAAAACTGTTAAAATAATGATACCATGCCTATTTCACTATTTAACCTGTACTGAAATTAATTGGTCTCACTGGCCACCTTCGCGCTGTTCTAGTATCCCATGTTCCTTTGTAGTAGCTGCGGTAATGTGCTCAAGTCATGCGACATTCGCGATCCTGCCACCGATGTTCACACACTTCCCACTTAAACAATATGTCGGCCCACTTGGTACTCTATATATCTGCTGAACATAACACATTCTTATGACCTCTACTAAAATAGGCTGAACTAAGGCCGTTTCCTAATTTAAAGAATACTCTTACGAGAGAGCACTGCCTCGCCTTCTCTCACGCTCTCGCTCATTGAAATTGACGCAACCACTCTCTCGTTTCTCTGCGACGTTACGCAAAAGCAGACAGCCGATACCAAAAGGTAGGAGATCATGTTGAGCTAAAACCGCTGTCATTTATTTCGTAGATAATTTATATGTGTTAAAATAATTCGCCAATAATTATAGGACTGCTAGAATAATTATTAGCTCATAAAATACCATTTTTTTTGTCACAAATTACCGTCATGTTGCAGCAAAGTGGCAAAAAACAAGAGACTTTGTAAAAAATCCTTATTTATATTTTTATGAAAACGTGTTACGTAAGTTATTACGTTGACTAAAACCGTTACAGTTGAAATGCAACGTGGTTTTGGACCAGAAAGCTACTATAACCTTATTCAAACACGGAAATAATGTGAACAAATATGGTGTATGGTCTCAGAGAGAGCGTCAACGAGTTTACAAATTCGTGCTCTCGCTCTTTTGCGCTCTCTCCGACGAACTGAGACAACCAGAGAGCTTTCTCTCTGACGCCAATGACGTGGTCGCGAGAGTAAGAGGACGAGAGAGCGCTCTCTGAGCCAATTGAGACACGGTCTAAGCAACGGACTAAACAGACGCCGCGGATAGTACGTATGGTGTAAACTGCCAGCACATTAGTGAAGTGTCCAACACCAAACATTAAAAACGAGGGGACAGCTTAAAGTACTTAAATGTTTTTCTACGTATTAAAAATTTACATTTGGCTGCAGTAAAGTACAGAGCACTAACAAAAAATTCTTCCTACATTATTTTCAAATGGTAACTTGACGGGTTAGGTTAGGTAGTTTTCCTAAAATCATAGCCGCGTCCAATATACATGCTAATGTACGTGAAATTTCAAGTATGTTTATAATGCATAATTTTGCGTTCAGTATGACAAATTTATTTGTGGAAAATAGAAAAAAAAAAAAATTGTCAGGATTTCATTTACGTACATTTGGTTCAAAATGCACGACATATTTATAACATGTTCAGAGATAGAGAAAAACTAGATAATGATAGGTGAGAGTAATTTTGGTCATGCAAATCAGAGGAGCGTGGACATCAGATGTAGAGAGCAAATGCGGATATAAGAGAGAAATGTAAACGACGCAGATAATTTACGGGCGAAGAGGGGCGGAGCTAGAGACAACGCCAGGGAAACAAAACGATGGCGCGGAGCAGGAAAACCAAAATTGTGAGCGAATTATTACATGCAGCTATCAAGAGCAAACCAAAATATTTGCTCGGTCTTGTAGTATATACACGGTTAATTGTTCTCGACGCATCTATGAACAAGATCTAATGGTAATCGTGGTAGGGCGAATACTTGGTATCCTTCGACTCTAAAAAAAAAAAAAATGATAGAAAAAAACTTATATGCTTTATTGTTATATTTAACGGCATAAAAGCTTTAGGATTTACAAAAAACTATTCGTGTGTAAAACATATAGCGTTTTATTGGCACGGGCTCAATTGTAGCATTATCATCTCATTCCTCTGAAAGCGACGGATTGTATATAATACATCATTATTTATTTTCTTAACAGCCACGTTCAACAAAATGTACTGGCAATTACATAAATTCTCATTGCGGCCTGGAAATAGTTTCGAATCGAGTTGTAGTGAGCTGTGGCCCAACCGGAGTGCGGAACGTATTTTACAGTTTTACAAGCAGCACACCGGCTTCCTCCTTATTTTTTACCCTGTCAGTAATCTCCCCCCTCCCCCTTCATCATTTATTTTTTCAGGCGCTGAGCCATACCGCTCCAACTGCGCTCCCTCGCCGGAAGAGCGGAACTACCAGAATTAGCTTCTCTAGTAGAAGATGGCTGAAAATGCCTTCGGGGATGCGTCAAACAGAATGTTAGTTGTTGTTTCCACTAATCTTCTTGTCCAAATGATTTTTAAAAAAATAATGAGTATGCACAATTACATTTTGCATGATTCTAGGTTTACATTTTGTGAAATCCTGTCCTCACTTGCTGTAAATAAATTCTTGCTGCAGTGACCACACGATTGTCCCATAATAAAAGCATTATGAAAAAACATTTCTGCTGTTGGAGTCAAATTTCCAATATTACTGTACCGTCTACTGTTACAAAAAATTCAGGCACAAAGGTGAATCCATATATGGCAAAAGTATGGTTGGATTTCATTATCCACAATATGTTTTCAATGTTAAAAAAAATGATATTCTTAAAGGGCGAAGAAAAACGCACCCATAGCCTTAACAATTATACAATACACCCTCCACCGGCCATTCACACACACTTTATATATATATATATATATATATATATATATATATATATATATATATATATATATATATATATATATATATATATATATATATATATATATATATAATTACAATTTCTCTCTCAGAAGTCAGTGGACTAAACCAGGTTCGTTAAGGGATGGAGGTCTTAATAAAATAAAATAAAAGTGTTATTATAATTTCCTAAATTCATTTACAACAACTAAAAAAAATTATCTCGGCTCAACATCTCACAATAAATTGATATGACTTACTGTTTACAATTAATGACTTCAATTAATATACTTTATAGTTACCTCAAAGAAATGAATAAAATAAAATAAATAAAAATCAGTCCCAATAGAGTGTATAAAAACATAATAAATTATTTTATAAATTATGTGTCCATATGTGACAGTTCCTATGTCTAATCTAGATTCGTTTTACATGTTCATTCAATCCCACCTCATTTTAGTTCATGTCCCGCCAGTCCGCAATGCTCTAGAGTTCTCCGAGCGCTCTCATGCACAGTAGGCTTCACTCGTCGTGTTTCACACCTTCTCGTCCACTGTCGTCCCGCACTTAACTTCACACTCCGCACTCAGACAACAGGCTTCTACCAAAACTACTAGCCATTGGACCGCTGCATTATTTATAGGGTCTTAGGCCATTACTCAGAAATTTTGCTAAATCCTGCATTGCACCAAAGTCCTAGCTCCCAGAATATTATTGCGCCTACTCTACATTTGTTGGCTTCTCCAGCAGGAGGAGGAACACGATCTGTGACGCCACCCATGTCTCGCTGCTATAAATCATTCCTGGCCTACCCCTGGGCGGGGAGGAGGGGCGGTGACAAGACAGCGAGTGCATCCGTCTTGTGAAGGAGAGGGTAGAGGTGTGTCATGTGTCACCTCCACAGAGCCGGACCATGCATAATGGGATCTCGTGGCAGGTGTAAGCTACAGTGCATAACTATATTATATATATATATATATATATATATATATATATATATATATATATATATATATATGTACATATAAGTTGAAAACAGCCGCTGTAAATAACCGCCCCTTCCCTCTGCCACTCTTGCTTTTTTTTTTTTTTCACATTTTCTTCATTTATTATTTACAATTTACCGCGATCAGACTAAGCCTCATCATGATTTAATTTATTACACAAAAACATTACAAATACATTAAATGAAAATGAAACGTAAAAGGTTAAAACAGAGGAATTTAATCGACTTGTTATAAAATGCTATACTGTTTAAGATGACAAACTATTTGAACTTCAGGGGTCATGGTGGCTAAGCGGTTAGTCTGATCGCCTTCCACCAAGGCGAGCCGGGTTCAATACCCGGCGGTTCATTCCGTATTTTCGCAAGTGAGAATCGTGCCGGACGACGCCGCTTGTTTGTTCGTGGTTTTTCTCGGGAATCTCCCGTTTCCCCCGCCCTTGCATTATGGCACTGCACCATACTCACCTCACTTCACCCTCATCGGCTCTCTAGACCTAGACGTTGTGAGCCGCCTAAATCTCATCACTCATTTATATAAACTTAACTTTTTATTTGTAGGTATTTCTTCAAGACTTCATTTGGGTGAAGTCATAGATACCCCATGGAGTATAAGTAATATCTCATTTCTTCTTTGTAGAACCTCTACTTCCTAGCATGAAATCACCCCAAGCCCGATCGCCTGTCTTCTTCAATGGTTGACGGTAGCAGTTTTTCACAAGCCATATAGTAGGCAAGAAGGTACTGATATAACTAATGAGTTTACTTTCCTCAACATTGGTGCAATTAGTTCTTGAATAAATTCTCAAAAGCTTATTTGGTAGATAGGACCTGGCGTCTCTTTGAAAGAAATATCACTATAAATGAAACCAGAATCATATACAACAGTAGCGAGAAGATTAAAAATACACACGTGCCTTACCCGGGACTCGAACCCAGAAATTTTTCAACTGGCACTATTTTACAAGTAGATTGAAAAAAATATATCTATGTGTGCATAAATGATGGTTCTAATGAATACTGTGCGTATAATTTTTTTTTAAATTTCGTTGAATTGTTTCATAGATATAACATACTGAACTAAATAATTTATATTAACAAAATTTAAAAAACGAACTGCGCACCTGAAACATGTCAGTTTACATACCGTAATGAAGCACGCACTACTTGCGTGCAAAATTTGGTGGGAATTGGTTGATTGGTCCTCGTAATATGGCATAAAACCATCATATTTTTTCACTTGACGATCTTAATAAATAGAGGACAAAAAAGTTGTGTATTAGCACATTCGATGATTGTATACTTACAGCCAGTATACAAAGTTAATTTAAAATAGGTTACATAGTTTCACAGATATAGCACACTGAATTAAAATAATTTTATAGCCACCATTTTGAAAATATTTAAAAAAAATACTATCTTAATATGGCATACCATAGTAAAATCGTTTACATTGTCTCCCAAGATATTATATAAAAATTTATTTGTTCATATGGCGTTATCTTACAAAATGGCGGACAAATATGTTTCGAATAGAAACAGTTGACAGTTGCAATATCTACTGCCAGAATACATAGATAAGTTGGAATGCACTATATGATTTCGACAATCTAGTGTTCTAAGCTAAACTAGCTATTTGTCCGTCATTTTGAAAATAATTGTCTGGTATACTTAAAACATGAAATTTACATTATCTGCCGCAGTACTACTTGTTTACCAAGTTTGATAGGAATCGGTTAATTTTTTTCCAAAGAAATATATAAACATTTTATTTATTTGCCGCTATATTACAAAATGGTGGACAAAAGATGATTTATGTAGATACAGTTTATAGTGTAATATATACTGGTGGCATACAAAGTTAATTCGAAATTTAGTACGTCGATGGCATTTCCCGTCTGTCTCATCGCTGTCAAGGAACTGCAGATAATCTCGGAGACTAACTTCGAACGATGTTAAAACAGCTCGTACACATACAATACGTACTCGTTCACATGAGTTTTTACAGTTTGTACAGGAATATATCAATTAAACCGCGATTTTAAGCAGGCATGTTTGTGTTGGTTCCTTGCCGGAACTTCCTGCATCCATACCCCACGTAGTGTCACCTCTGAAACTTACATGTCGTACAATTTCAACTGTACATTATACATTTCCTGTGTTGGGTCATTTTCGGGAAATAATCAATAGTTGCTATGACTTTTGAATCAGCCATCGTATATACTAAAAAAAATTATTTTACTGGCAATTATTCGGTGTCCAAATAGCTGGTGATTGTAATAACAGTTAGAGACAATCAGTTCGCACGTACTAAAGGTGTGGTAGACTCGCTTTTCCTTTTCTGAGTAAGCCTCCGATATTATCATGCGGTTTGTCAATAGTTCTTCCAAGGATATGTGATGCAACAGTGGCATGACAATTGTTTACATTTAGTTTTCACAAGAATCCGGAGGTCGAGTGTTAGGGTGGTCTGATCACTTATCTTCCACTGCGACGAACCAGGTTCAGTTCCTGCTGGAGTCAGCCCTGGATCTTCGCATATGGGAAACGTGGCAGGCGTTGCCATTGACTGGTGTGTTTTCTCGGGGTACTTCAGTTTTGCACACCACGCTGAATAGAATTGTTTAGAACCGCCGAATTTCTCACTGTCCCACAACACATCCATGCTTCTACAATAAATAAATAAAAACACATTAAAACTCTGCAAGAGAAAGTGTAACAAACTTTATTCAATGCCGTCAGTAAACATAGATTTCGGACAATTTGTTATTAACATGCACAGCCCACTGTCCAACTTTGATGCAAACTTAAGAGAAAAAGAAATCTTTTATCATTATGAAGTCTTTGCACAGTCCTTGAGCAGCATATAAATGTAAAGATTTGATGATGGGAGAAAAATAAACCCATTATCAAGCCTGATGAGTCTAAAACTTGAGAACTAATGCAGGATATGATCTGAAAATTATTATGTTGATAAATGTAGCATAATCCTGGGTACACTGAGAGCAGAACAACAAATGTGGAGTGTAGATTATAATGAGCCCGATAAAAGGTTTTTGTTAAAAGTAATCTGAACACATATAAGGAAGCACGGATTTCTTCAGTTACACGTGAATTGACTTTCTTTACTATAATGACGTTTAGCTATGCATAGTAGAATAGTCGTTGCATATAAGAGGACATCTGAAGCTATACGAATGTGAAGATGAAGGAAATACCTATCTGACATTGTTCTGAAAATTTATACACAAGAAAGGTTTTGTTGACATGTGTCCACAGTGTAAGAATTGCACTTAGAATAATACTGCTCCAGTGATTAGCTGTTCACTCCTATTTAGTTTACCTTCCAAAGGAAAGAAAGGCTCATGAGATCACTTTCCTGTTTGTGTGAGTGTGTCTGTGTCCTCACTTTTCAATTTTCGAACTTATCAACCAAATATCACCAAACGCGGTACATATATAGTACTTGTAAGGCGGTCATTTTAAAATGTGGGGTGGTATGCCATATTTCGAGAACCATTGAACTGATTTAAACCAAATTTTGTACGTTGGCAGAGCATCGTGTAAGCATTAAATTTCAAGATGGATATTGTTGTTAGCCGCCATTTTGGAAGGCAATACCAAATAAAAACCTAAGATTTTTACATTATATCTCGAAAACTATTTAACCAATTCTCATCCAATTTGGCATGCAAGTAATACTATGATAGGGCAAATAAACATAAAGGATTGAACTTTAATAGATGC